>VYZU01085982.1:115145-138010 GCA_013401355.1 Ceyx cyanopectus | reverse complement strand
TTGGCTGCCAGACAGGTTCAAACCATGACAAAGCCCATACTAATAGTCACTCAACATCACAAAACAAGAATATATCAGTTAGACTTTGTTTTTTCCATCATAATTTCTGAATGACTTGCCACTGTCATCACAACAGAGCATGAAAAATACTGCACTCCTCAACCTTTATTTTTTGATTAACCAGTTGCTCTGGGAGTTTCTGTCTATCTCCAATCAGAATGAAAAGTTGTTATTCCCAGTTTCAATGCGGCTTGTTGGCAATTCAATCTATATGGAAAGAAGCAACATAGAAATTATTTACTTCTTTTTAAAAATAGACTGGTTAGGTTTAAAAGCTAATTCTGATCCCTCCTCCTGCCTAGATGTTATTAATGCAGTTTCCTCCTTTCCCAATGACTTTCACAAGAGCTGGAGAAATCCAGCATCTCTCAGAAGGTGAGCAGAATCCTTGGAGAAGACAGTAGGAGGATAATGAAAGCTCTCACAGCAAGCCCTGCATCTGCCCTGAGAGCATAGAGAAGAGCTAAGCAAAGCCCCAGCTTATGAGCAGCCTAAGGAAGGAATTTGGGGGGACTGTCTGGCACAGTGTGGTGCCTTTGTCAACTGAGGTGCACACAGACAAGCAGAGAGAAACTCACATATTGCAAATCTTTTCCTTGGGCTCAGATTCCTGCTCCTCTGTTTTCACAGCTGGGTCCAAAAATCAGGATTTCACCTTCGTGACTTTTGCTGCCATTTTTAGTTGGAAAAGGGCTTCTCAAAGTGAGATTTCTCTCTTGTTATTGATTACAGCTGTCAAAGGAGCCTGTGGGTTTCCTCCATGCTGTCAGCCCCAAGGTGTTTAGCATGGCAAACCAGTCTCTCTGTCAGCAGTGAAAGCTGAAGGAAAAACAAACACTGGTGGGGAAAGCAAAGCATGAATCCCTTCCACGATGACCCTACTCCCACCATCAGGCATGCAGGCAGAAAGTCTGTTCAAGGCACAAAGCTAGTTTTAAATCCCTCAGAATCTACAACCTGCCAGCTCCTGGCTGCGTAAGCAGAGCACAGACACAGGCAGCTGTTTCCCGCCCTTTCTGCCAGTGAGGGGGAGACCCCCCGCGGGTCGTTTCCCCGCTGCTCCATCTCCCCATCTACAGGTGAGACAACCACTGTGGCTAAATCTCACCTCCCAGTGATGCTGCCCTTGAAATGACAATAAAACACTCCTTGGGAAACTCGCTTTTTTCGTGTAATTTACAGTACAAACACTGACGATATCCATAACCAAACACATTCACTTTCAGCCCAAAGAGATGCCTCCAGCACTCATTCATTATATTTCATGGGAACCACAGAAAAAAAATAAAATAAAATAGAAGGTTGCCCTCAGTCTGTAGAGACAAAGACTCAATATAAATTTCCTGTGCAGAGAAACAGATTTTGTTTGTTTTTTACTCCACAAGCTATATATGGCTGTACAGTGTGTATAGTGCTGTACACAAAGCCCTAAGGATGAGGGAGCAGCCATGGCCCTTAGAGCTGTAGCCTCGAAATTATATTGTGATGCTGTGTGAATATTCACAGTAACAAAGCCAACAAAGAATCCTCCTACCCTTCTCCAACACTTGCCCGTTGGAAGCTCTGCTTGAGTTAAATATATAATCATGCAAAAGCAACAAAATCAGCACTGGCAATGCAAAAAATAGGTTCAGTCCAGCTGCTGACAGCTTCTGTTTGCAGCATCTCCTTGGACCAAACCTACTCTCAAATTAATTCTCAAACTAAAACCAATGTGAGAACTGAAAGCAAAGTTGCTCGAGTTTTGACACAGTAATTCAGAAAATAAAACAAACCCCAGGTCTGCTTACAGACCCTATTAGGTGGTAAGTTGTGGTCACTCTATCAAATTAACCTGCTCCATTTAACTGTAAAACAAAAGGAAGGAACAGCCCCTCTGAGGGGCATGTAATAGCAACAGATACTTCAGTCCTCACAGACAATACGAAGAGTGAAAAAGTGACCAAGAGAGTTTTTCGTAGCATAAATCCCTGAGCTTTGATTAATTCAGTTCAGTTGACCCAGAGTAATGTTAACTATTTAGCACAAATCTGAATTCCAGTGGTAGCCAAAATGGAAGTCACAGATACATATAAAAGCAAAGAAAATACCTTTTCCCACAAAGAACCAGAGAGCCAAGAGCTGGAGAAGGGTCACTGAAAATCAAACATCAAAATTCCTCAGACACCAACTTCTGAGAGCATGAGAACAGCAGAGTCAAAAGTCAGTACCAGTGAACTAACATCAGATGCCCGACTTCAGTTCCCTTTCACACCACAGACCTTGGCCAAGTCCTTGGTTTGCATGTGCTGCAGAAGTCCACACACCAACACAGACTGCAGCAACCACCCACAGCTCCCACTGAAAGGCACGCCATGCAGTGGCCACTGCTTCTCTGGGTGCCTCCAGTAGCCTGTTAACAGCAAGTGCTTCTCATCTGCTACCACACAGGTCTTTGTTTCAACTGCAAACTAGAAATCATTTTTCTTTCCAGATTTCTGACAAAATCTGACTTTCAATTGGAGGCTGGGGCTGGTCACTGTGTCCACTAACCATTTAAAGAAAAACAAAAATTGAAGTATTTAAGATAAATAAAAATATTATTAACCTAAAAAATACTAATATTAAGGGAAAATACTAACCCTCCTTTCTCTGCTTCAGATCCACCCACAGTCTGTACAGTATTTTACTTGTAGCTTTATTTTTCCAGAAGATTCCACAATGCTTTTTCCTGTGGGACTTTAGAGGGGAATGAACATAAACTCCAATGTATCAGCATCTTCCTTTCTCCCCACTTTAGGGGCCATGCTTTGTGAGATTATCCTAAGTATATCTCAGTGTCTTAGTCACTTGTTGCTGGGTGATCAAATATGTGCTTACAGCAACTGTACCAGCACTTTAATCTGCTTATCTGTCCTTCCCTTGCCACAGTGTGCTCTTCAACACTTCCATCATTTTTATAACACAATTGGAAAGACTGAGCTGATTTTTTCCCCCCTCTATTCAAAACACACAGACTGTGCACAAAAGACAGGGGTTCAAGAGGGAATGAAAGAAGATCAGATTTCATGCATGACTTTGGTAGACAGGAATTTCATTATTATTATTTCTTCTTAAATGCTGAAGTCCCATTATATAAGCAACAGTTTGACCTATTATATTAATAACAGTTTCTAATAACAGCTATTAATATATTAATAGCAGCTTCTGCAGATTGTCTTTTCTACTCTTTAAAAAGCCACTTACCAAGGCCTTAAGTTCAAATGCAACTATCCACTCAGAACTTCATCATAGATCAATAAATGAATCACAGCCATTCACATACCTGATGCAGGAATGGGAGCTCAGGGCACCTGATGTGATCCCTGTTGACACGGTGGCTTCTCCACAACCAGCAAACTGGGGACCTGTAAAACAGGAGCCTGTGTGTCAGAGGCCACGTGTCTTTTGCCAAATACAAGGAAAAACAATTCTATTGTGTCTTTTGGGAAGGACGAAGAGATCCTCTCATTAACTGGGCTAAAATCACTGGATTGAAAGCTAACAGGAAGATGTGGCAAGGTGTAAGAGTTTTCATTAGTGTGGTGTAAGGTGATGTGTGAAACCCATAAGCCTGTCTTATGGAGTCATCAAAGCTACAACATCCGCTGACAACAGTGGGAGCAGAGTGTGGGAAGAGCACCACGTTCCCAAGCTGTTGGGCTCAAGTTCTTCACTCTCACTGGGACTTAAGCACCATTCTCTTCTAGGCACTTCTGCAGGTCCACACAGCCTGTGTCCTCACCCCACCTTCAAACACCCTGCTGAGACAGGGCAGTGTCATCGGCTGCTTCACGTCCTCTGAACCACGTTAAACGCTGGGTCAGAGACGAGCAGTTCATGGGCTTGAGGCTTGGTACAGATGTATGAACAAATTCTACACATCCAGAATATGTAATGCATAAATCCATTATTTTTTTCGGAAATAAAGTTTGTTGAAGAACAGAAAAACTCAAGAAATGAATGTTGCCAAGTTTATCTAGAAAAAACTCAAAAACCAGCCTTCCTAAAATCAAAATGTTTTCATAAATTCTGAGCATTAGAATCACTTTTCTATAAAGCCAGAGTGTTAGGTAATAAAGTTGTGCTTTTGATCTTTTTCTCTACATCCACAAAGACCATTTTTTAATTTCTATTTTTAGATGAAAGCTGAGATCTTCCCAAAAATCTCAGGCACTCAGATATCTGAGGGTTTTCAATAAAGTAAAACTTAAGTAGTAGATTAAAAATCAAGTCAATAGAACAGCAAAGGTGTCATTAGTGGGACTGTACTGTGCAGAAGAATGAGATGGCTGCACATAGCACTGGAGAAGAGAAGACAGTGGGAGAATTAAACCTCCACCCCAGTTCAGGTCCTTGCCCACATGATACTCTGCATTACAACTTAGCTTCATGGACTCACACACTGATTGAGGTTGGAAGGGACCTCTGGAGGTCAACTGGTCCAATCCCCCCAGTTTAAGCAGGGCCACCTAGAGACAGTCACCCAAGATCGTGTGCTGACAGCTTTTAAAGATGTCCAAGAAGACATCACCACCTCCCTGGGCAACCTGTGCCAGTGCTCAGTCACCCTCACAACAAAGTGTTTCCTGGCATTCAGATGGAACCTTCTGTCACTGGGACCACTGAAAAGAGTTTGGCCCCATGGCCTTGCCTCCCACCCCTTAGCTACTGATCAGCATTGATCAGCTCCCTTCTCAGGCTGCTGTTCTGCACTGAACAGCCCCCAGGGCTCTCAGCCTTTCCTCACACCAGGGATGCTCCCCTCATCTTCTTCATGGCCCTTCACTTGTGTCACAGTGAGACACACAAACAAATGCCTACTGCTTCTAGACTACACAAAAAGTCTTCTCAAAGCCCACGGGGCTCTTGGCAGGTGCAGATATTGGATCCCATCCTAAAGCAAACCACCTGGGAAGCAGGTTTTAGTGAAAAGGTGGCTTGGTGACACTTCCCTTCTCCCAGGAGCCCAGAGAACAAGGGATTTAGTGAGCACAGCTCCGCTCAGCTTCGCCCACGCTCCTCACCCCCCATCACCCCAATTATGGACTGGCTGAAAGGCTTTGAAGGGAAAGCTTTTAAGTGGAGAATGTTATACGCAGAATAACAAGAGGTTTTATGCCAACCAATGGCTGTCATAGATAGTTTAAAGCAGGATTAGTGCACTTGGAGTGACAGAAACCACCAGGAATGGACAATTAAGAGTTCAGACTAATCCTCAAAGACAAGATACTTAAAGATCTAATAGTCTGCCTGAAACCAGTAAGATCAGAGAGTGATTTAACTCTTTCAAAGGGCCTACAAGGAGCCTTTGACGCTTCTTTTCCCAGTGGGCTTTCCTTGTCTTCAATTCAAAGTCATCCAAAAGGGTGAACTTCAAACACACGTTTCAAAAGAAGAGGATGGCACCCCAGGAGGTGTTTCATTCAACCAGTCAGACTCTACAAGAACAAACACAGATGTCCAGCACTCCTCTCTTCTACTTTGTGAGTAATAAAACCCAAACACCCAGCACCCCCAAATAAATCTGTACATTCTAGTTACTGAATAAATGAAATGGAGTAATTAGATTAGACAGAAAGAAGAATTAGGGCTGTTCCTTCCCATTTAACCACAATCTCAGTTCAGAAGACATACTGAGAAGGGAAAAAAAAAAATCTCTTGCGTAAATTAAACCATTCAAGTAGAGCATTAGAAGATGTTTCACGTAAGAAGTAATCCTGCAAGAGAAAGGGTACTGTGAACCACTGATTGCACTGATGTGTCTTTACCCACTTCTGAACACTTCTGCTGCTTAAAGCAGCATTACTGCAGCAGGCACAGAGCCTCAAGTGCCACGCTAGATACAAAATCTGTTTTCCCCCGTAACGTCTTCAATCCAAAGTGCATCCACAGTACAGGAACAGATTATTCACAACAGGAAAAGTGTGTCCAAGTTATTTCCCAGCAACTCTCAAGAGAGGGATTTATAGAAGTGAAGCATGAACAAGAGAACATCTTAAAAAAACTATACAATTTGAAAATCACCTCACTGGGGCAAATGTCTCTTTTCTTTTCATTTCCAGCTTATGAGAACAAACAGAATTCCACACTTCCTCCACTTTCAAATGGTGAAAGCAACAAAATCAACAGAGATGCGAGTACAATTAAACTTGGAGGAACTGTTTCTGCAATGTACCCCTCCAAAGTTTCTGCCTGGCTTCCACTCCAAGAGTGTATGTACACATGGCTTGATCTACCTCCACTTACATTCTTAGAGGCAGAATTTGCTCAAGTTCTTAGAGACCGCCACAATTCCTCTGCTGTAAATCCTTTTGCATTTTAGCACAGAGATCTATTTATGAAGATACAACTGACCAAGCACATAGCCCAGAAATAAATTCTGGGCTTTTGCCTGAAGCAGGGGAGCAGCTCCACTGCCCACCTAATGAAACATAAATATGGGCAACATTACTAAAATGGCTCCTTCACTTATCATCGTTTTTAATCTTTTTATGAACTTTTTTTTCATGTCTGCCAGAAAATAAGACTTATAAGGAACATCAGCATCCATTTGTTGAATGTTTTTAATACCATCCTAGCCCCATCAAAATATTAACCACAAAGTTCTTTTAAACTTTTTTTTCTTTAACTTCCAAAGGACAAAAAACCCAAGAGCTCTTTGTTGTCATGATCTACATATTTGTATGCTCTGTCAGCCCATTACTAGGGCTGTTGATTGTTCACTGAGGTTAACTCACATTATTGCAGATAACGAGCTCAAAGCCTCTGCAACTTCAGGCTTCCTTGACATCAATCACACTGTGACTTTTCAAACTCCTGCTACAGAAGTTCCCTTCAACAAAAATTAAGCCTCTGAGCTTATGATTATGTATTTAGTTCAACTAGTCCCAGTTAAAGCCAAAGACACATAACATGTAAGGTCAAAACCAAAATGTTTCTGTCCCCTTCTTTTGCTTGGTGTTTAAATTCTGCCTGTCCTGGAAGGAAAAAATTGCTGAAACTGTTTGGAGATGTTAATTGAAAGGTTTATTTAATACTACTGCACTCAACACCTTCTTTAATACAATAGCACCCTAGGAACATGCTTAGCTGATTTTTGGTATGAGACTCTGAATAGTGTTCTTAAAAACACATGCCCAGTGCTGACACTGAAACACATCCAATCATCTTAGAATCATAAGTAATTTATTTAAAAGCCTGGTACAAAGGCAGAATTCACTGCTCCTCAGCAGCCACTCCAGCTGATGAAGCAAGCTCAGTTTCCAGGGAGAAGAAAGAACTATTACAAATGAAAAGCAGAAACCTGAAGGGCAGTGACAGCATGGCCAAGGTTGAACAGAGCAGATGAAAGATGTCTCCATCGTGCCCTGAAGGCAATTAACAGGGCACTGTCTCCGGGAAGGGAAGACACCTCTACCTCAAGGCCTCCCTGCCCAGGTAACCCAAGGTTCAGCCTTGGCCAAAATTCAGGATTAAGAGCAGGTCTGAGCCAGCTGATGGGGAAGACAGGGAACTGAAAGGAGTGGGGAATGCTCCAGACCTGGTCTCTGAAAGATCTGAACACCAGCAACGTGAGCCACAGCTGGTGAGCAGCTCTAGCTGGCAGCATTTTGCAGGCAGCTCCCACCTGGGAGTGTGTTTTTAGGGAAGCAGACTTAGCAGTGGACTTGGTAGAGTTACATTAATGGTTGGACTCGATGATGTTAGAGATCTTTTCCAACTTAAACAATTCTGTGATTCTAAGCCACCATCAGCAGTATCTCACTGACACAAGGGCCAGGCTGTCATCACCTCCTCATCTCCCCTGATGTGTCAGGCTCCCTTTCAGAAGAAGGTTTGCTAGAAAACCATTTTTAAAGAAACAAACCTGGCAGGCTGAAGGCTCTATTTTTCAACAGGATTCCAGATGGGCACATTTTCCAGTCCTTTGTGAAACATTTCCTTTCAGCATGATTAATTGCATTGGTTTCATTTCAAGGGGGGGGAGGGGGGGTGGTGCCAGGGAACGATTGAGAAAATGTTTGTACCATCAATAAAGCATCATTAATTTTGACAGTTCTGGAAACTGTTACTATCTAAAAAGTCATTTTTGGTGTAAGAAATTGACTACTCATTGACAACACCCCACACATACCCCCAAGTTCTTGGAAGAGCCCACATGGTGCTGTCTGCTGCCTCAAGACAGCATCACCTACAGTGCTTAATACCAGAGACAGCTTCAAGCCTGAGGTATCAGAAGTCAATTGAATCTGGAATTCCTCCAGGTACTGCATCCTGTAGATGATTTTTACCTTTTCTATATATTTTTTTCTCACTATCTACAGAGATCCTCAGGGATCACATTTCTCTTCTCTCCATCTCCTGGAGCACCAGAGCAGAAAGTGGAAGGGACTGAATTTTCTTTCTTCCCTTGACAGGAATACATCCACCCCTGATGGGCTGCACGGGAGCTGAATGCCACAGTCTACTGTTTGATAAGGAAAGGCAGGAACAAGGAGATCCACAGGCTCTCAAACACAGCAGCACCATCAAAATATGTTTTCCCTTGTTCTGAATATTAGCTTGGTGTAGAGATCATGAGGTGATGCTGTACACAGATTATTCACAAGCAAGTAAGATTAGAGCTGAGGCCAGAAGAGTCGTTACACAAATAATCAATTCCAGCAGCTCAGAGATGCAGGAGCATGGAGAATAGGGCAGTGTTGATTGACAAGAAGTCACCCAGTTCCACCCTCAAGCAACTCAGGTAGCTGAGGTATCCCAGGAACCAAAGCCATACCTGATCTTTCTGTATTCCCTCACCAAATATAATTTAGTAACATGTAGGTGTCAACTGTCCAGAAGTCAGAATGGTCCTGAGGAAAACTAAACCTTCTATCAGGCTGCAGGACCAGACACAGAAATGAGACTGGAAGGAAGTGAGGGTGACCCTCCTGTCACAGACACCCAGCAGACTTCAGAGAAGTGACAGGGGCCTTTTGCAGAACGTTTAAGCTTCAGCGTGTAAAACCAGAAAGATTATAAAATGTCAAGACAATTCAATCTTTTGCTTTTGCCTACAAAGAGCAAGCCATTTATCTAAAGAACACCTGAGGGGGTTTTGATCTTCACTGATACTTAAAAGACATTAAAAATAACAGGACACAGCAGGTAAATCCTGCACACTCCAGCCCTCAGAGAGCACAAGTGAACAGAAGGAGATCAATGCAGGACCACACCTGCCCTCATCTCCAGCTCCCCTGACAACAGGATTGCTGTGATTCATCTCCACCAGCAGCAGTGACAAGGACAAAATTGCCAGGAATTCACTGAGCATCAGTCCCACCACAATACCCAGCACCACTGGTGGCAGCTGGAGTTTTCTAGGAATTTCTCAACTGCAAAGCACTGGTATAAAGGAGCTGTAGCACCTTCTGTTTGTTTAGGTTGGATGGTAGAACCACAGACTGGCTTAGGTTGGAAGGTAGAATCACAGACTGGTTTAAGGTTGGAAGGTAGAATCACAGACTGGTTTAAGGTTGGAAGGTAGAATCACAGACTGGTTTAAGGTTGGAAGGTAGAATCACAGACTGGTTTAAGGTTGGAAGGTAGAATCACAGACTGGTTTAAGGTTGGAAGGTAGAATCACAGACTGGTTTAAGGTTGGAAGGTAGAATCACAGACTGGTTTAAGGTTGGAAGGTAGAATCACAGACTGGTTTAAGGTTGGAAGGTAGAATCACAGACTGGTTTAAGGTTGGAAGGTAGAATCACAGACTGGTTTAAGGTTGGAAGGTAGAATCACAGACTGGTTTAAGGTTGGAAGGTAGAATCACAGACTGGTTTAAGGTTGGAAGGGACCTTTCAAGGTCATCTAGTACAACCCCCCCTGCAGTTAGCAGGGACACTTGGGTTGCTCAGAGCCCCCTCTAACCTGACCTGGAATGTTTCCAGGGATGGAGCATCAACCACCTCTCTGGGCAACCTAATCCTCTTGTTCAGGTGCAGTGGGACCTGCCCAGTTGATGGTGAGGGCACTGCCCTGCTGTCCCCCTCAGCTCCCAACTCCCCTCCCTTGATGAGCTGCCCACACTGGAGCTTGGCACCAATCACCATGGAACCTGGCACTGGATCAGACCTTGACCCCAGGCAGTTAAAACCCTAAGAGGGAGCAGGTCAGAGGCTGCAGGCTGCTGGGGTGCTTTAAGCAAGGACACAACCTTGTAAGTAATTCAAGTTTTCTAAGCATTAAAAGCTTCTTGAAACAAAACCCCTCTAGTCCCTTCCAGCTCTAAGAGTAATGTGCCATATGACCTTGCAGAAGAGTAAAAAGCTTTCAGCACAAGTCCAACATGGAGCCAAGAGCACTTCAAGGGGATCCCTTCTCATTCAAGTGATATTTCCCAATGCTTTCCTCTCTGCCACAAAGTAAATCACTGAAAAGAATTTTGACCCAAACCCACAACGGTTAAGTTACCAACTTACCTTTCTCTATTAATCTGAGCTGCATCAATTATGTTCAGCTTAATGGAAGCAATTATTTAATTACTACAAATGCCTGTTCACCTCCATACTCCTGTAGAAACATTTTGGGTTAGACACAGGCCAATTACCTGCTGAAGTGCCCAGCACCTTGTCACAAAGCAATTAGGAGTTCAGCAGAAAACTCCCTGGGCAGCAGAAGGCTTTTGCTTTCAGCAAGCCGTGTCACCGTGGAGCAAGGGGTGACACACACAGCTTGGGAGCTGCTGCCCTCACCTCAAATGGGGTTAACTGGCTTGGAAATCAGGACAAGATTTCCCACCAGCATTAACAGTGTGGTTGCTGCTACTACAGGCACAGTACTGGGCAGGAGGAGAGTCCCAGTTTGGTGGGAGCTGGTCACCCTCACGTGTGCACATCCACACAGGGGCAGCTCCTCCTCTACCAAGAACACAACTGGATGGCATGCACAGAAGAGCAGAGGGTGAAGGCTACTCTGGGTGTCTCTCCTAACCTTTGAACTTCAGGTACTCACCTGAACTCCACAGCATCATGGGCCTAAGAGACTCATTCGTGCCCCTGGTCCTCCACTCCTGGCTTTCTGCCTTTCTCACAGAATCAACTGGCCAACAGCAAGTGACTGTTCTGGAGAAGCAGCTCGGCCGCTCACACCAGCACACACTCCCAGCCCTACACACCCCACCACTGAGCTCCTCCTGAGCAGCCAAGGACAATTGAATGTCAGGGGGCAACCACCAGACGCCATGGAGGAGGAGCTGGACCATTTTCCTAATGAAGGGGCAGAGCTCAGCTTGAGGTATCACTGTCTGTAACTAGACAGAGCTGGTGCTCTGCCAACTGGGGAAGTCTTGTGGGTCTGAGAGCCTCCAGAGTACAGACATGAATAGCAAGGGCACCTAAATGGTTGCACTTCTTCCCATGAAGAGTGGCTACAAACACCCTTAATTTCAGGCGGCAGGGAGGAGTACAGAGGAATCTCAAGGCCCACACAGCATCACAGCAAGGCTGGCAGAACTCACTACCTCAGAGCAAGCAGAAACAGAGCACCTGGGGAACAGGTGGGAATGGAAGAGCTAAAAGCCTTGGTGATGCATATGTAGCTGATCCAGCAGGTCACTGAAAGGGGAACATTAGTTAATGTTGGTCTGGGAACCACTTACTGAGCAATCCTGAGGGTAATGAGGTGTTATCTATAGAGACACTGAGGACAGTTCACTGAAGTAATGAATTTTGTTAGGGAATTACTTTCATTAATGCCTTTAAAAAGAGATTTCTCCTGTGTAGGTAACTGTGCTTGGGAGGTTTGTGTAGGCAGACACCGTTTAAAAACACCCTGCTGAAAAGCACCTACCTCACATGAGGGACAGAGAGGACAATGAGAGGCTGAAACCTTATCTGGCTGGAATTCAGTCTGCCACAACACAGAAGGGCCACTCTTAGGGATCATGTAGAATTGATCAAAACCACACACATCAAATGAGCTGTTGGCCATGTGGAGAATCACATGAGAAGGCCAAGATGTTTATCAAGCTTCTCCAGTAGTCTCCAGAGAATTTATAATCAGATCACAAGACACAGCCTCCACCTCTTCACAAGCAGAACAAAGCCACACGTGATGCTGGTGTGGTCCCACCACCCTCCTAGAAGGATGGGTCACAGCATACAGCATGGAGCTGCCACAGGCTTCATGGGTCACTGGAGAACCAGGGACAAAGGAACCCAGTTTTTAAGAGGGCTGCACAAAGTGGAAAGGGACTGCCAGAGTTTAAAAACCAATTAATATACTGCTTGCTTTGCAAAGGAACTCCTCACACCTCACTAGTAACTTCTCATTAGCACTTAGCATTGGTTCTCTGGGAGCACATGGTCATTTCACACCGCACATGTGCTGAACACAAAGCTAGAAAAGCCTCAACCCCCAGGGGTCCATGGCCTGATGAGATGACAACACTAGTGGAGTCCCCAGACTGAGGAGACATTAGGTAGATGATGGGGACGAGGATGATGAATCTGATGAGGAACAGCAGAAGTACCAACCAGTAGCTCTCCAGAGTTAAGCCAACTATTCCACAGCAGGAACACCAAAAGGCTGCCTCCCATTCCTTTTGCCCTCTTCTCCTTAATTACAGTGATGTCTAGGAATTAGCCAGCCTCCATGTGGTTGTTTTAAACAACAACTTCTTCATATTCCTGCTAAAATTACAGAAACATTCAAAGCATTAAGACTCCTTCTGCACAGAGTGCACTGCAGAATTAAAATCCTTCTTTTCACCACTGGGAACCCAAAGTACTGTCATGCCAAATGGGCTCTAAGATTCAGCCAAGGTAAGTAGAGTAACACTAACAAACTACAGGTATAGCTGACCCCCAATTAATTGACTAACAAATCACTGGGAGAGGAAGGCCAGAACGAGGACATTTCTTCTCTCACTTCCTATCACCCTCCCCAGAGCACCTTCTAACAGTCCCAGGGCTGCATTTTACAGGATACTAAACAAGGAAAGGCAGCCACTTGGAAATTGATGAGAAGCCAAGGGAGCCTGCTGAGTGAGTGGCACCTTTCTTGTTCCATTCCTCATGCTGCTGACATAAATGGCTCCAGGATCTGCTCCCACAATTAACTGTCCACCTTGTGTTCACCTGTCTCACCCTGCTGCTGGTTTTTAATACCATTTACCAGCATCCACTTCTTCTCAGCTGCCTTTCTCCCTCCAGGGTTCACTCTACAGCCCTCAGGGAACTTGGGAAAATACATATTCTAACGTTTCTGTTTATGCTCCCAGGTCCTTAGGATGAGGCACTGCACTCCTCCTTCCTCGGGCTGAAGAAGACCAAGTGGGACACTCTTCATTATAGGCTAAACCAGCTGCTATTTAAATACTTGCACAGTAACAGACATGACTTTGTGGTACCACCAAAAGCTTGGGAGCACAGCATGAAAGGTTAATCACAGCCAAGGTTTTTTTCTTACACAGGAGTGCTGGACCCAGGAATCAGGCCAGAAGAGTGGGGCTTTAAGAGATAATGACAGTATAAAGACACAGAAGTGGTTTTCCCTGGCAGGTATTTGTTTCTCATTTCCGAGGTTTGTTGTGTATGTTGTACAGCATTTAAATCTAGCTGCTGGAGCCTCAAAAGCACAGAGGTACCTAATACAATATTCCAGCTAAATTCCTGGAAGAAATGCCTCAAAGCCATTTGACTGAATGAAGCAGCAGAAACATTTACCATCAGGAGGCCTGCTCAGCTACAGAAATTTGCATCACAAGCATCTAGTGCTATTAAGAAAAGCTAAGTCTGCCAGGGCTGAAAATAATACACAGGAGCAAGAAAAACTACTGGAAACTTTTTGGAGAACAGCTTCGAGCCATGGTTGAGATGCCAGTTTCTGTATGGAACCAATCAACACCCTCTGAGGAGCCCCACCTTTGACTGACATTTCAGCCTTGATGTCCTTCAAAGCAGGGAAAAAATTGAAAAGGTGCCAAATGAACAGAAAACTAAAGCTCAGGAGAGCTGACCACATGACTTTCTAACAGAAGTGGGACTTGAGACCCTCTGCCAGGTATATATTACATAAGGAAATATAGAGATGTGGGCAGAGGAAGCAGTGTATAAATCCAAGTCTTGCAGTGCATGAAACCTGTTCTGAGACATTTCCTAACCTAGGGGCCACCCCCAACTTGTTTCTATTAAGAAGAGAAAGGAAGGACAGATCTGGCATTTCCTGGGTAATATTTATTCACAAAATAATACTCAGAAAATCTCATGTCCTCAAAGAAGAAACTGAACAGCAAGGTTCAGATTCTGTCTCATTTTCAATGTTCTTGTCAATCTGTCCCATATACTAACATTTGTCCTCAGCTTTCTCTGGACCCTTGCTACACAATTCCCTGACTGCCCACAGACCTTCTTGCTTCAGAGATACTTCCCCTCACATTTTTCCTCCCTCAGACACTCTCAAATACTCATCCCAGCAACAGATCCCAGTCTCCAACTGGCCTGGAGCCGGGTGTTGGGTAAAGCCAGTTCTGCCCAGTTCAGCTCAGCAACCACCACACCACACAAAATGCACTTGAATTACTGCAGCGAAGCACGTTGAGTTTTAATAGAAAGGGGGGAAACTGCCAAGTTCCTAAGTAGGTCTCTAATAATAGCAAGATACAAAATTAAACCTCAGGAAAGATGCAGATTATGATCCCAGCCTTTAATGTTACAAACAGCACTAAAATACTGAGTATCTTCAAAGTGCGAAGTCACTTGAGTATTTAACAGCACTTAAGGGGCAGCAAGCCCCATTTTCTAATTGAGCTTTTCAAACTGTGATTTTACAAAGGTAGATCCCTAACATTGCTTGAAATGAAATCCTTTTTGAGTAATTTCATGTTTTACGTCACCAAGCCGAAGCATTCAAACCCAAGGCAGGGAACAAAGCACAGACACACAAACTATCTGCCCAAGGTCACCTGAAAATCTCTCTGAGAGGCAGGAAAAGCAACTCATTTTTGACAAAGCCCTGCCCAGAAAGACAATCTTTCCTCCAACACCGTAGGCTGGGGTGACTAAGATCATACACAGGTATGAATATGGATTAACAGAGAAGCCACATTCCTCCCTACAGAAAAATGCAAGCAGGTATCTCCTGGCTGACCCAAGCAAACTGCACTGTGCAGTGAAAACTGGGTGTGCATGACTCAGAATGGAGTTTAGTGCTGATTCTGTGCTCTCTCCCCAGCAGAGCATGTTATCTGGGGTGGGATAAACATCCCTGTTACAATGAAGCTAATCAATTTGGGGATTGTAAAATAACCCTGTCCAGAATTTTGATGAATCTCATGACATGCTTTCCAAGGACTCTATTGTTAAAGATGCCCTTTTTTTTTAACTGAGATTTCAATAATTAATCATGTTTTATTTCTGTGTGGCTTATCCTTTGATGATCTAATTTACATTTATAATGATCTTTTCCCTTGTGGATTAATTGCTTATGTTACTTTCTCTATTAATCAGACGTCAACATTTGCATTACAGATGGTTGTTTGCGTTATTTTCATACTACTAAATCTGGCAGCATGGTTCTAATGATAAATACTTTTTTCAGTCCTGAAAGTGAGTTAGTGTCTCATTTCTTTTAACCAAGGGCACTATCAGGATCTTCCCACTCTTCTGAAGTAGGCTGGCAGTGCTGTGCTATTATCAACATGTATTTATTACATCTAAGAATTTACTACTATTCTGCAAGCTGTAAATGCACAAATGCTTAGTTCACCCATTAAAACAACCAGAGGGTCCTTTCCCCAGATGTGACTCAGACACACAGGCCAACAATGGGGAAAGAAGGAAGAGCCTGGTTAGCCCACTCCCCACTTCTCACCTGCTGGTAGGGAGTAGGAAGCAATACCAGCTCCAGTGATGCTTTTTGCTTGGCTGCTACTCTCCCAAGGAGGTTTGGGGATAGTAATAGCATATTAGTATTTATCTATTGCTCCCTACAACTCCCTGAAAGAAGGCTGGAGCCAGGTGGGGTCAGTCTCTTCTCCCAAGGAACAAGTGATAGGACAAGAGGAAGCAGCCTCAAGTTGCACCAGGGAAGGTTTGGGTTGGACCTGAGGAACAATTTCTTCCCCACGAGGGTTGTCAAGGCCCAGTCCAGGATGCCAAGGGCAGTGGTGGAGTCCCCATCCCTGGAAGGCTTTCAAAGACATGGAGGTGTGGTGCTGAGGGATATGATTTAGTGTCGGGTTAATGACTGTACTCAATGATCTTAAACATCTCTTCCAACCAAAGCAGTTCTATGATTTGTTCTTTGTATGGGGCAATGGAGCTCTTCACAAGTCCCCAACACTCTCACAGAAGCACAGTCAAGGTCTTATCTTACACCAACTTATTAAGAGACATGCTGTTTTTTTGCCTGAAGCATCCCTGGCCCCTCTGGGTCAGCAGCTTCAGTAACAGACTGGGTATCCTCTGAGTAAAGACTTGCTAAGCTCTGCCAGTTCCCACTTTTACAATGGCAGAGAACAGACTGGACATGCAACATACTCTAGTGTCAAAAGCATCAATAAATTGTGCATCACAAGCAAACATGGTGAAGTCAAACCTTTTATAGCAGCAGGAAAAGTTCCCAGAACTTCCATCATGTACATCTGAAACTCCCCAACTGTGGGCAATCTTTTCTCCTGTAACCAGCACCACCACTGCAGCTGTGAAATCTGCCCTGAAGGAAGCAGTTCTGTGCTTGCCACAGAGGTTTCCACACCATCTCTTTCATTCTGGGATGGTTAGTATTTCCTCCCCATGACTCCAGTCAGACAGGGCAGGACAAACACCTCCTCTGCCCACTGCCGCACAGGAACCTTTTCCCTACCCCATCAAAGTAAGCAATCCATGTAGCCTCACGCAGCACACTCTGCACAGGCAGGGCTGTCAGCTGGGGAGTCCAGGAACAAGTGGCTCTCTTGAGAAGGTTCCTGGAACCCGCCCAGCAACTCTGGCAGGCTGTTTTACAAAGAATGACAAATTGAAAGAGGTCTATTACATCTTCAAGTGGTGAAGCCCTTCCTAACATCTGTTTGGTTCCTTTCTCAGCTCCTGCCCTAGGGCCAAACTACAATCTATTCAACTCCCAAAAAGCATTCTTTTCATCTGCAGATGTAAGGAAGGCTGCTCATGGTGTAAAATACTTTTTAGGTAGGTAAATGTCTCAAGGTGGTCCTTTAGTGAGGACACGTTCAAATCGACCAGTTCAGCATAAGGCATCTGCTGCAAGACATGAAGAATTACAGCACTGCCTGACAGACTCAGCTCAGCAATAACTAGGAAGTTACTTCAATAACCTACTCAAGGAATGCTCTCATTTTCCAGTCCATGAATATGGTCCCTCCTTTGACTTCATGGTCTAGTTAGTAAAGCTCAGCAGCTCTATTCATATTGGACACAAATAATACCACAAATCAGCTGGCAGATGTGCAGAAAGCCGCTCATTTCACAACACCCATATCCCATTCCTTACAGCACACTGCTGGATTCTGTCATTCCCATATTGTACCAGAACTTCCCCACCTCCTCATACCCTTTAAATTACACTGTTGCCCTTGCATCATATTCCTGGGGTCATTAAGTACCTGGACTTTAAACATCCTTATTCTCTGCCACAAGAAATCAGGGAGAACATGATGTAAGGCAGGTGAGAGTAGCCCCCTCTAACAAGCAATGAAAGCCTGGACTGGTGAGCAGCTCTGACACTTGTGCTGTGGAGCTGCCATAATGATGAACTGTGGCCCCTTAATCTGCAATTACACACTGACAGGGGCTGTCAATCTAACACTGTATCCCTTCTGCAGAACTAAATGTACCATTTGTGTCCCCAACACTGCTCCTGTGTCTAAAATTCTTCAAAATAAAGTTAAATGTGGGATTTAATGGAGCAGGGAAGGGTCCAAATTCAGAATTAAGGAAGAGAGAGATGAGAGAGTTTATAACCTCACCACATCTGTGACTGCAAAGCCTGAGGAAACAAAATGACTCTGCAGAACTGTGTTGCAAGCACAGAAATCACCTGCTAAAGGCCATAGCAAACTTGTAGCTTTGTTCTCACAAATCCCCTTGGTAGAACCAACTGCTTGTTGCCTGTATGTGCTTCCTACGTCTGAGGGTGGTAATTCTCCTCAGTGCTATCCTGCCTGCAGTCCTTCTTGGCACCTGCTACACCTGTCCCCAAAGTACACCCACATTCCTTGATGCTCCATGGTACTCAGCTCAGCAGAACAGACTCCATCAGGCGTCTGCAGCTCAGACACAACAGTGTAGACTTAAGGCGAGACATGAGCTGAAGAACAGCACAGTGGAGGGGATGGGAACCAGGCCGAGTCCCCGTCTCCTCCATTCTGACTGCAGAAGGACATTCCCTTTAGATGCTGCTGTGTCACTGAAGCTGTTGCCTTCTCTCTGCTGGTGGAAGCATCCATGCAAGGCTGCTGGGCCCACTGTGGGTAAAATCCGTCAGGACAGATCAGACCAAGAGCAGCAAACTGTTTCCAATAAACGGCTGGATCGGGCATCCCGCTGCCCGCCCTGCTGCCGGCTCCCGCTGGGATCCTCACCAGCCCCCACAACACTGATGGGTAGTGACATCCCAGCTGACACAGCTGGAGCCAGAAGGGGACAGCTGGTAAGAGCTGGAGGCATCATTCCAGGAAGGCAGGCTGGCTCGGGGGAAGAGAAGGAGGTGCCCAAGTGCTGTTCTGAGCAGAAATCATCCAGTCAGGAGCACACTAATGCTGGCTTAATCCACACCACCAGGCTGGGAGCTCGCCCAGGCTGTGAGGCTGCCTCAGGCTGAACTCTGGTCATCAGATGAACCAGTCATCTTATGTACCTTGCAGCCAGTGGAGATAGACATCATCTGAGCATGACTTACCCACCAGAAATAGCCAGGCTGAAGCACTTTCTGGTCTAGATGCTCTAGGTTCAGACAGCCAGAAGCAGATGAGATGAATTCCCCTTTGTGGAACAGAGCCCTGCTGTGATGGGATTCAGCACTTGGGGCTGCAGCAAAACACCTACATCCACTGAGGCACTTCAGGTTTCCTTCCCAAAACAGTTTTAAAGTGTATTACAACTTTCACTTTCTGTGCAACTCAACAACTTGCATGGCTGTTTGTATTTTCTATTAAAGAACTTCAAAGTTCCACACAAAGAACCACAAGCATCACAAAGCAGAGCAGAGGGGACTGGGAACAGCGAGCACTGCAGACGTTGGATTTGGCAGCTGTCTCCTGCCCCTCCTGCCCTCAAGCAGCAGGTAACTCCAGGCGAGAGTTCCACAAGAGCCCTTTCTTGTGACAGGGCTGTCACTGTGACAGCACAAACGTGGCTACAGATAAAATGAACCCAGTAAATGAGTCTGCCAAGTACACCTGGTTATCTAAACAACCGTGTTTCTTCCCTCTTCTCATCAGCTTCAAATCTTGGGATTTTTGAGGGACTGCTTTTGTTCCCAGTGTTCTATCAATGCATATAAATGCAAGGGGATTAGGGCTTCCTAAAGCAGGTGCAATTCTTGGCAAGTGAATTTCCAGACACTGGGGATGCTGGCGACTGTCTGCTCACCTCCAGCACTATGGTCAGAATTCAGCAGCCTCACCACCACAGTTCCTGCTCCCCAGACCCCCACATCCTCAGCCAGCTGCTTTTAGAGTACCTCGACAAAGTACAGCACATCTCCACTTGTTTGGTTTTAGTTGTCAAAGGAAAGTAAAGGGGTTAAACAAAAAGGCCTTGATCCTCCTCCTGCACGGGATGATTAACTCTCCAGATCACCCAGCACTGGCCACTAATAGAAAACATCAAGGAAACTAACACCATTTTCCAGGCCTCCAGGAAAGACAAGGCTTATAATATGTTAAAAAGCAAAATATTTTATATCTAGATATACACATTAAGGCACATCATATAACAAGCTACCTGACTTTTATGTCCTTAAAGAACAAAGGTAGTTCCAGCATAAAAAATGAGGATGTGGAGTCCAAAGAGATTTATTTTCTTCCCTTCTCATACCAATGGTCTATTTTCATAGATGTACCTTCATTTCCTTTCCAATTTTGCCTCACAGAAAAAACCCAGATCTGTAAAGTTTTGCTGCCAAGGAGGTTTTAAGTGATTCACATCTTCCAGTGATGGTCAACCACTCACGAAGCGGGAGTGGCACAGAAACCTGCTAGAAGGAAATTCAAAGGGCATGCTCTCTAATGTGAAAGATATTTTGGAGTACCTTTAAAATAAAAATAAAAACCATAATAATAATAATAATAAAATAATTCTGATGAGCTACTGGAAGCCAATGGAACACATTCTCCCGTATATGAACCTTAACACTGGACACTTTAAACTGCCTAATTTACCAGGTATAATCACCTTTATAGGAACATCATTTTCAGTAAGGAAGGGAATCATTAAAATAGCAGAAAGGGCACATTGAGAACCATTCAAGCTAAGGCTGGGCAAAATGCAAACTGAAGAAAAGCTAAATAATTTATTACAAAGAGTAATTAACACTTCCACAAATCAATAAACCCCAGGGTACTCTGTCTGTCCCTTCAGAACCTCCAGAAAAGCAGTTTGGTTTCTAACAAGACACTCTAAAATTGAGGGGTAGACACAGGAACTGCTGAGTGGGGGTCTTCAGCTCACCCAGAATTCCCCCTCCTGGAAACTATTAAGCCTGCTTGTTTTTATTAGATGATGGAGATATTCTCCTAAGAGAAGCAAATGCTGCCAAATAAGTCAGTATATTATTATGAGGACAACAGAGCTGTCAACATACAGAAAAGAAAGAAGCAGCCCATAATGGTTCTGATTTATAGACTGCAAACAAAACCAAAGGTCACCCAGCTCCTGGCTCAATGTCAGACCGTGTGCATTAGCAACAAGGACACAGACAAATAAACACATTTGGAGAATTAGCAGACTGGGCTAATTGAGAGCATATTTGCAAAATCAATACAATTCACCAGAAAAAAAAATAAATAAAATTTAAAAATGCTGTATTTGGATGTGGGTCATGTACCTGGCTACTCTCTGCTGACAGCAGGGGCACAGCTGGGAGGTGTGGTGGGAAGGACAGAGCCCATGACTGGTCTAATGGGGTAACAGCCCTGCCAGCTCTCACTAAGAAATCAGAGATCACAGCATTTAGCACTTGCAGGACATTGCAAGAGTCCTTGATGTGAACTGAGTAGCTCCTCCAGCTCCATTATTTTTAAGCCTGCTAATTCAAGAAGAGTTCTGTGTAGCACCCTGAAGCAAAACACTCCCCAGTTGTCTCATTTGGGGATTTTTTTTCTCAACGAGGGCCTGTCAAAGATCTTTTCCTCCATCTTAAGACACAGCTGTGCCCACCATGTCCAACCTCTGTCATTGCTTGTTCTGCAACTTCTGTACTCTTCTCAGTTTTCCTCTAGCATCATTTCTAAATTCACATACCAAAGGGCTACACAGGAGCAAAGTGCAAAGGCAGGAGAGGGAAAACTCCAGACCACAGGGCAGGTGGGTGGTGCTCACCTGAGCATTGAAGGATCACAGAGGAGTCACTGTCTCAACAGACAGAGAAGTCTATGAAGGCAAATGCACTTTTATGCACACACATAAATCATGCTGCTGACCTCCCCCTCCCACCAAAGCAGCATAGAAGTCAAAAGATAATTTAAATTCAAGACAAACTTGATTGGTCTTTTAAATTATTATTTTTTTCCTAAAGAATCTCAGTTTTTAGTTTGGTTTGATCTCTTGAGATTAGCAATGTTCTGTGGAGCCCAACTACCACCTCTGAGTAGCCAACATCAGATTCTACCCTCCCTCATAACCAAGAGGGCATCTTACCAAAACAATGGGCTGGGATACACCCCCTCTGACTGCAGCCAAGCCAGCTAACTGGCCCATTTGCATGTGGACAAGTCTCCCCCTTGCATCCAGCACAAGACCCTTGCTAGAAAGACACTGCACATGGTAGAACAGCATAAGGAAATTTCAGCAGACACAGACATTGTCAGAAGCATTTTGTGTCAGGTGTGAGGAGGTGAAGAAGGAACAGTCTGCTTTCAATAAAAGCCTGCTTAGGACATGGGGCAACCAACCAGGTGAGGTCACAAAGCCAGGTCTGAGCCTCATGTTGCTGCAGTTACTCATCTAAATGAGCCAGTCCAGCTAGAACTGCAGAGCACAAGTATGTGCAAGGGAGTGCCCTGCTTAGTTTGGCATTCAGCCTCTTGCCCACTGTGGTGGGTCAGCCTTGGCCAGGAGGCAAACACCCACCCGGGCACTCACTCCCTCTCTCCTCTCAGCAGGATGTGGAGAAAATAGTAAAGATAGGAATGAGAAAGGTTGTGTGTTGAGAAAAAGACAGGGAGATTCTTATCAACTGCCACTGCAGGAGTGACAGATGTGACTGGAATTACACCATCATTCCAGAATTGCTTTATCTCAACAGCAACACCACCACCAATTTAGCTGATGGGCTCAGCTTCGGCATCCAAGTGCTCCCCTGAACATCTCTGGGGTGTAGATTTGATAATCTCAAATAAAGCAGCATAACAGACAATCAAAAAGCAGTCTGAAAGATTTCAGAACAGTAATAATGTTTTCCTTTTTATAAAACAAGTTTGCTGATGACACCAAACTGGGAGGAGTGGCTGACACAGCAGCAGGCTGTGCTGCCATCCAGAGAGACCTGGACAGGCTGGAGAGCTGGGCAGGGAGAAATTTAATGCAATTTAATAAGAGCAAGTGTAAGGTGCTGCATCTGGG
>VYZU01085982.1:24832-114812 GCA_013401355.1 Ceyx cyanopectus | reverse complement strand
ACAAGGAAGAACTTTTTCTCAGTGAGGGTGCCAGAGCTCTGGAACAGGCTGCCCAGGGGGGTTGTGGAGTCTCCATCTCTGGAGACACTTAAGACCCGCCTGGATCTGTTCCTGAGAGACTTGGTCTAAGTGATCCTGCTCAGGCAGGGGGGTTGGACTAGATGATCTTCTAGGTCCCTTCCAGCCCCTAATTTCTGTGATTCAATTTCTGTGATTCTGTGAAAACCACAACAAAACAAAAAGCCATACCCCAGGTTTTTTAAACTTCAGGCAAATCAGTTTTGCCACTGTCCGTAATCAGAATGGGGTATGAATAAAGTGGTGACTGCCAAACAGGATTTAAAATCAACAAAAATAAATTAGAATCATATTTTTAATTTCAGAAACACATCCTGACAAAGGACTACAGCTGTTCAATTGGCCCAGACCAGATAACTGCAACACATGTTCCCTGGGACACACACCATTGTCCAGCCAACAAAAACCACCGTGGCTGTCCAAGGACCGTCAGCACAGAGAGAAAGAAACAGCAGCAAAAAGAACCAAAACCTCAGGGGAAGGAAAGAAAAAAAGAGTTATAAAAAGCATACAAAAGCCAAAATGCTGAGCACTGTCCTTCATTGTTAAAAACTGCCAAAAAATAATTACCTCTGAGAATTTTGGGCTTTTTTTTTTTCCCCAAACACTTTTAATTATGTCCTCATATGCAAACAGGCTCCTGTGCTCCACCCTGGGAAGGTGGTTACAGCAGAAGCTGCAATAGCTGCAGAGAGGCTCTCCATGTAGAAAGGAAACACCAGGCAGAGATCCCGTGCTGAGGCTCCCCCCAGCTCCCCAAAAGACCTTCTCCCACTTCTCTCCTAACAGGAGATCTATGGCTGCTCCAAACCACTAGAAGCCACCAGGGCATCCTAAGGCAGCATCTTCAGACAACTCAGAGCAGGAATCTTTTTGGCCTCACTCCACCTTTGCCTGCTGACATTCCTGGTTGTCTCTATCCATGCTCAAAGGTGAGCCCTGCAGGGGTGGTCCAAAGCTCACCCAACATGATCTGCTGACAGAGCCACCATTAATGGCAGTGCTATCTACAGAAACAACCCAGCACCAGCTTGTACTTCGTATGCTCTTCCACCATCAACAACAAGAGATATGCAGAGCACTCCACTGAAATGCTTCTTCCTCTGCCTGCTCCTTATCTTCCTTTCCTCAGCACACAGAATAATTCATCAGAGCACAGTCCTGCGAGGTCTGGATGCCAGCATTTCAGTTGATAGCAACACCTTGGCTGTTTTGGCAAGTACCTGTGTGTGTGGACAGAGCACATCAGGAGAGCCCCAGGCCCTAACTCAGCAAAGCACAAGAACACTCCCTGTAACACTGCTGAGCAACCCCCTGCTCAGGGATTTAGTGTAAGATCGGGGATCCACACTTCAAAAACCATCTGGCCAGGGGCAAGTCAGTCCAGCTCCTCCTGTCTTAACTCACCACGTGGATGATGGAGGCCCTGATGTCTCCTCCTCCACCAGGATGTTGCAGTAACATATTGGAGGCTGGACAATGCTTAGCCATTCCAGTTAACTGGGCCATGCTGGTACTTAGGAGAGACAAGAGTCAGCAAACCCCTGGGGGAGGGAAAGAGGGACTTTTAAGCACCTAAAAAAGATGAAAGAGCACAAAGTCTGCCTAGAAGTCAAAGGGAAGGGCACTCTGATTCCAGCACTTCTGAAAACCAGGCCTTGATTCAAAGGTTTCAGCATCATTTGTCTTGCACTTTGAAGAAGAAACATGAAGAGCAACAGGCCTGATGCAATTCAGCACTGCCAGGCACCTGCTGAAAACATTAGTTTGGTGCAAGGGGACGACAACTTGGTGAACAAGCAGAAGGAATCAGTGCAGAAGGATGATGGGGACACAACAGAGAAGTCTTTGAAGAACCCTACCCATCCCTGGGTGACTGGAAAAAGTGACTGGAAAGCTGTCCAGCAGAAAAGGACCCGAGGTGCTGGAACAACGATTCTCTGGCTGTGTGGAACTATCTCCCCCTCAAAATGGCCAGGGAGCACTGAGGAAGGCAGTGCATGATAAATGACAGTCAAGCCTGCCAAGGTATGTGGTTTTACAGGAGAACTGGGGAATGTACCAGGACCTCCTCATGACAGAGTGCAGCCCTGTCCCTCACCACAGCTTGGATGTCTGCTCCCAGCTTCTGCAGTGTTATCAGGAGCTTGGGCAGCCTTTGAGAGGAGGAGATAAGGCAGCTTATGGAGATACTGCAGGAAAGCAGATCATCCCACAGCTCCAACATCAAGGCATCTATAGCAAATCTGGGTTTCCTGTGGCTAGGATCTCTGGCTCTGCTGAAGATCTGTTGTGCCACCTCGGGCAGGTCTCTTTATCCCCCTGGATGTTTCTTTCTCTCATTTGTTCCTGACTTGCTGCTGGGAGGGGACTGCATTGTGCCCTGTGTTTATACAGCACCAGGTTGTATTGTATGAGCAGCTGGGTCTCCCAGCACATCCATCACACTAATAACAACAGGAAGGAGGGCACCCGTCTGAAATTTCTCCTTACCTTTCAGTTATTAATACATTTTCCTTTCTTTCTCTCTGTCTTTTTCTTTCTTGCTTGAAGGGGAAAACTAAGTCAGCTATCTTTTATTCCTTCTGAAAGAAATGAGTCTTGACAGGTCTGGAAATGTGTTTCCTGCAGTTACTTGGTGCACACAGGGGCCGTGCTGGCTCATTTATACACCCACATGCCACAGTTCAGACATTTCATTAGCTTGGCATATATCTTTTGTTTCCAGTGATGGAAGTACCACAGGAGCATGACTGGAGGAGAGAAGAAGGGTGAGAACAGGATGCATTGCTGTCTAAAAAGCACTGTCTCAATGTCTTACTCCTTGCATGTGCAGGGCAAGCTTTTTCTTTTTATTATTCTTCTTGTTTCCCAGCAGTGCTTTCTGCATGCAAGAGCTGACCTGGACTCAGCTGAATGAATGCACAGTGCCCTGGATGGCTGCTTGTGCCACTCAGACAAGGCTGATGGGTGCTCTTGGCTGGCAGAGGAAGGGAGGAGGATTTTGCTACTGGTCCGGAGTGAGAGCGTACCCTGGAGAGAGGAGCATGAAGCAAACACTCAGCCAGCCCTCTCCTCCTCCCCAGCCTGGCCTCTGCTCACTCTTGCTCCTGGGTGTCTCCTCCAGCACAGGCTGGTGTGTGCTGGGCCCTGCATGGGGACGGATGGCTGCAGGGTGACAGCAGGAGGAGGAGGAGGCAAGGGCAGTGCTGCTCTCTGATTTACATGCCCACAGCAGGGGTTGTCCTTGGCTGAGCACACCCAGGGTGTTTGTGTGGAACTGCACGGCTGGTGAGAGCAGCACCAGGCTCATTTTCAAGCCTGGCTAGGCTGCTACTCCAGTGCTGCAGAGCTCCAGCCCTCCTGCTCCCCCTCACCAAGCCACAGCTTCAGCGTTCCCTGGTGGGTTTGTCCCTGCTGTCACTCAGCACAATTCCTGGGCTGCTGGTTTTTGTCCCTAAGCCTATTTCTGTCCTTTCAACTACTGTCCTGGAAACATTTGCCCTTGTCAGATCTGTCCCTCTCATTCAGCCAGCTACAGAGCCTGGCAGATCTAGGCCTCCTGCCAATGCTTCCGCGGCGCTGTGGTCTCTCAAGCAAAAAGCCACTCTCTTCTGGAGGTAGCACGAGCTGACAGATGTTTTGACTTCTGCTTTTGTCCCTGCCTGGCTGTCTTGGAGACAGAAATGGCACGTTGAATCCAGCACAGATGGGGAAGATGTCTGCTGGGATCTACCAAAGGTCACACAAAAACTGTGGAAGGAAGATATTAGTGCCATCTTTATTCTGTCCCTACCCCATCATCAGCTTCAGATACCTCAGGGAGGAGCAACTCTTGGTTTGTCAGATCTTCATAACACAATCTAGAATCACAGAATCATACTCGTTGGAAGAGACCTTTAAGATCATCAAGTCCAACTGTTAACCCAGCACTGCTAGGTCACCATGAAATTACTTTCATCAAATACAAAAGCAGAAACAAACACCAGCAAACAACAAAACAGACAGAGAGTTTTCCATCAATCTTCAGAGATGAGAGATACACAACCCTTCCAGGGTCATGGCAAAACACAGTCTGAAACCAGCTGACACCCCATTTCCCCTGTTTAACACGTACCACCATGATCCTGTCTTCTTTCTACATCTGCCACACATCAGTGATGCAGAGGGCAGAGAAACAGAATAGAGAAGATGCTGCTTCTGATTTATGGCAGCTGACAAGGATTCATTTCTGGAACACTTTCAGGGTAAAATTTCGGGTATAAGAATAAAGGACACAACCAAAACTACATTGGTCCTGTGCTCCCAAGTAGCCCTCCCACCCTCAAGGCTGTGCTGGCTCACCAAAACTCTCTTTTCTTCTTCACCAAAACTCTCCTTTCTTCTACCACATAATTCATCTGCTTCCTCAACTGTAGGCATTGGGTTTTTTTCCAGGCTTCCCACTATCTTCTGCACTGACACCAAACATGTCCTCTTCTGCCACTGTACTCCAGCATTTCTCATTTACCTCTCACCTTCTGCCCAGTCATTTCCTTATCTCCATTTGATCCTGTGCTGCCCTATGCTCTCCAGATGGGCTCAGAAAGCTTGTCAATACTCTCCCCTCAGAGGCTTTTTTCTTCATGCACCGTTGTGCATCATGCACCATTTCTTTTAGCAGGATCAATGGGTGTAACACAACCAATTGTACAACAGCTCTTGCTTTTGAAGGGTCTGATCTGCAGAACAGCTGAACCACTGCCACTCCAGCAGGTCTCCATGAGAGCTAGTGGGTGCTCAACGTTTCAGAAAGAAAACAGGTTAATTTGTTCAACTACATAAGCAAGGGCAGAGCCCAGCTTAATATCTGCACTGTGGCCAATTTCTGTCTGCATCCTTGACTGGGAGGAGGAGGTTTCTTGCAGCTCCTGCCTTCATCAATTACTTACTGATTCTGGGTAAGCTTCTCAGCTTTTCTTCCTTAGCTTCATCCATAGAAGAGAGGTGATTGCATCTCTGTCACAAAACTGCCACAGATGTAACTCATCTGAGTTGACAGAGCTCTTTGAAGTCATTGGATCAAGGATGCTGGAAAGCACAGTTACAGGAGACATGCTCTGGCACGGCCGTGTGCTGAAGAACAATGAGGGAAATGGTGCTTTCCTGATACTCCTGCCCTTTAACATTTTCCACTTCAAACACACTCCTGTTCACATTTCATTTCTATCCTCTACTTTCCCCCTCTTCCTGTTGGAAGCAAGCATCTAAGTATGGCCTTTTCTGATGAGAGCAAATAAAAAGTGCTCATTTCACAATGACCTGATATTCCAGAGTGTTTTCCAGCAAGCCCATCATCCAAAGGAGCCACAGGAAAGAGCTGCTTGTGTCATTGCCACAGGGAAATCAGCACCAGTCTCCAACAGCCACAGGCAGGGTAGCCACACTAACAAATTAATTAAACTACAGTTTCCACTGTTCACATTTAACAGAAGAACATATCCACAAATCCTTACGTCTGAGCCAAAATTTATGCCTGTGGGAAGATTCAGCAAGGCAAGGAGGCTACCCAGAAATTTACAGTTACCACCACGTGTAACTGCTGCCTTCCAGCTTTGGTACTGCAGCCATTGCTATAAGGCTGCCTCCTTCACATACACACAGGGAGCACAAGACACAGCCCAGGTTCTCCTTCTGGTCTCCACACCTTGCCCTCTGCAAACTCAGGAACAGCTCCCGTCAACATGAAGAAGTTCACAGGCATATCTCAAACTTATTTCTGGCCTGAAAAGTGACACTTAGCATTTTCTACCTTGAGTATGCTCAGCACCCACATTTGAGTTCAGTATCCTGTTCTGCTAGGCATAATATGGGCACCCATGACAGGGAGGTTGGATTAGATTATCTCTAAAGTCCCTTCCAACCTAGGCCATTCTATGATTCTACAGTATTCTATGCAGTATGGGACCATTTCTGGCCCTGGAAGCTTGTGAGAATCCCCCTGGTTTCTGTCAGGTCAGGATGCTGGTGACAGAAAAGGACATTTTTCTTTTCTTACATGTGAACAAAGGACAGCCTTCAGTGCCCAGTGCAGACCAGACAACCCACTAACCTGGGTAACTTCTTTGGCTCCAGCCATACACAGAACTAGGCCCTGAACATACCAGGGGAGGTAACACAAAGGGGAGGTAAAGGCAGAAGCTGAAATATTTAAAGGGGATGGTGAGGAAATAGAAAAAACATGAAACCCTAATGGGCACAGGGCAAAGACTATCTTGAGAAAGAGTATTCCAAAGAAGAATAGCTAAAAAAACACTGGAGTAATAAGATTTTATATGTTTGTTAGCAGTCAGAGTTAAAATTAATTAATTAATCAATAAATGAGTCAGGCTTCTTCCTAGTTGTCTTCTTTTGGTAAACCTTACCTGGGCTACTCTCTGTGCCTTTTCCTTCCCTGCTGTTTAGAACAGCAGACAACAATGAGCTGAACCCCCTCGTGATGCAGATAAGACTTCATTTCTGCCTCAGCTAAGGTCACTTGAATCTGCTCAATCTTCTTTCTCAAGGGCTTCAATTCATCACTGCCAGCTCAGATAGAGACAGGGACCATCCCTGCCATGGCTGTGAGCCTGCTGCAGAATCTCAATGCAGGCCAACACTTGCCAAGCTCTCCCCTGGTGCACATGCAGAAAAGCACAAGAGGAAGACCCCTGGCACCTCCAGAAAGGCCAACCTTCTTCCAGCTCTTCACTGAGAAGATAACTCCTCTCTGCTCTGTGTTCCCCATACAGAAAGGGGACCAGAACATTGCAGGGATGATGACATTGATTTGCACCAGCAAAATGCTCTGTTGTGCACATGCTGAGAGCACATGATGGGTCTTGTGCTGCATGATTTGCTTCAAAGGCTGGATTTTATGGCCAGATGGAAAGTGGCTATAGGATCTCCTGCTGGCTGACTCTGACACAATGAGCTTCAACATGGAAAAAACACCCACATTTGGGCTCACAAATCCCTCTGTTTGACTTTTTTAGAAGAGGCATGGATCCACTCCTCCCTTTAGGGTATATTCTTAAAAACCTAATCAGCAAGATGGAGTGTTGATCAAAGCCATCAGGTTACAACCTGTGCCCACCTTCAGCAGATTAACACCACTCCCTGAACCAGGTTGCTCTGTTCAACTCCCAGTGCTCCGGAGTTCAAAGCCTGGTCAGCTGTTGTAACACTGACAGAGCAGCACAAATCCACTGATATCAACTCTTGCTCTTTAAGAATTAATATTACATTAGTTGACTACCATAATTAGAAGGGACAGAGAAGGAAAAAGGGGAGAGGAAGAAGCCTGGAGAAAGGAAGAGTGGCAAGTCTGAGACAGACACAGAGGGGAAGGGGAAAGGGAAGGTTGAGGCCCCTCAGTTGGAAAGGGAAGGTTGAAGCCCCTCAGTTGCCTCCCTCCCTCAGACACCCTGAGACACAGAGGAAGGAGCTGCAGGAGATCCAACACCTCACACACGGAACAGAGGAGCCCTCCTGCCTGCACAGCAGAGGGAAGCAAGGGAGACATAGTGGTTGGTGTGCCTGGATACCCACAAGACCCAGCTTGGGTGTCCCTCAAAGCAACAACGGCAGCCAAGATGGCGTCTCGACAAGGAAACGACAAAACAGCTGCTACAGAAGGACCCCGACTACTCACCATGGCTGCTGATGAAGCATTTACCAACACTTGGAGCAGCCACCAAGTTGGGTTTTAGTTTCCCAGCACAATTCACTGCTTTGTGAAAAGGTTGCCTTTGAAACATTCCACCTCTTCTCCCACAGGCACTCCTGCCCTCAGCCCGGCTCAGCCCTCTCAGTGGGAGCCCCGTCAGCGATTCACAAAGCCAGGTGGTGACCAGGACCAGGGAACAGTTTTTCTAGCTTTAAAAAACCTAGCCTCCCACTACCCCCCCTCCCCAGAACATGTTTCCTGCTGCATTTTCTCTACAGGGAAGAGCCAGGCTGGTGTCTGTGCAGGGTAGCAGCAGTTGCACAGAGCAATGGATGGAGCTGCTGTGATGCCTCAGGGGTGCAAGGCAGAATCAGGAGTAGCTAAAGCAGGTAATGCTGTTGAAAAACCCCATATCACAGAACCAGGGCCTTAATAGCTCTCCACACTCGTTCTGCAAAGGGTTTGACGACTAAACAAGCGGCAGGATCAGGTACGAAGACTACTTGTCCTCCTTTGCCAAGATGATTGATGATAATGTTGGAGTTAACAGTACTTTATTCACCCATCAAAATATTATCCCCCCCAGGGGGTTACAACGTGGCAGAGATGAATGAGGAAATGAGAAGCCTAGTGCTGGAGATCTGCTCCCCAAAGCCTCCTGATTTATGCGGCACAGGAGGGATGCCTCATGCCGAGCAACCCGTGGCAGAGCCCTGCATCTGTCTGGTCGGTTGGAGTAGTGCAAAGAGAGCTGCTTTCTTCAGCAAAGGCACCTGTCTGGGTACTGAGAGCATGAAAGGCACAGAGAAAACAAAACCGCCTGAAAAATATCTGTCCAGGGTGTCACAGCAGTTCTGGGAACAGGTTATTCTGTGAACATCAAGGCCGGGGAAAAACACCAGTATTGGGATTTAAAATTACTGCTCCTGTTTTTCACTAGTGATTAGCAATTAGAAACTTCTTCATTTTTACAGAACTGTGAGGAAGTCATTCATGTTAAATTCCAAAAATTCTTCTCCCCATAATACTGGCATAAAATGAGATTAATGAGGAGAAAGAGAAGTTATCCACTACTTGAAAAGCACTAATTAGATGGTTCCTCCCAACCCAGACTTTGCTCACCTTCCCATCCCAGAGGATTTGAGGAGCTACAGGACTTGAGGCTGTCAGCCTTCTGGCATTAACCATCTCTGAGATTACTCTCACTCTAAAAAGAGACAAATTTGCAAGATCTTTGCTATTATCTCTTACACTGAGAAGCTACGTTAAGCCTAACCGGTGTCCACTGCTGAGCCAGATACTAAACCATGTATGTAGGTGTCCAATAACCCTGGTCAAAACTGGTCAGAAACCTCAACAAATCCTTATCTATAGGAGTTTCTGCATCTTAAATAAGCATTGGTTCACTTTTTTTTTTACTATAATAATCATGAGAAGGAACGACGTAAAAAAGGAGAAGGAAGATCTGTAAGAGGTGCCTAAAGGCAATGAAAAATGGAGTCTGTGTGAGCTATTCAAATAGAACCAGTCCTCATCACTCAGCAGCCAGGAGGGCCCATTTATCTTGCATTAGGTTTTTATGGCATGGTTTTGCCTTGAGCAGGACTTTCGAGCTGTGACTATCTGCATGGGGAAGATTGAAATTTCAAAGAAGGGAGCGGCTGTAAACGTGTCGTTTAAGTACTTTACAACTGTTATTACAAAAGGTAAAGCAGTTCAGAAGCTGCCTCTTTTCAATTAGTGCAGAAGGCAGAAGCCAGGGGAAGCCCACCCTGCTGCTGGAAGGGGTAGGAAGCAGGGGAGCTTCCCTCCAGGAATCACAGAGCAGAAAACAGGAGCCCCAGCCTGCCTATCACAAGCTCATCCCCTGCTGTCCTTACTGGAGCTCTCCAGGGACAGCTCAAACAAGTCAAGTGTAATGTGTGCTCCAGTGTGTGCAAGATTGCATTTCAAAAAACAACACATATAAATAAGATTTGTGTTGATTTTTTAGTGCCTAAGAGACCTTGTGGGTATTTCAGCCATTTGCTATGCCCCAAAGCTGAGATTATCAGCTCTTTTGGGGCACCTCAGAGTTGGCCTTTCAAAACTTCAAGCTCACATCTGTATTTCCTACATGCAGTACACACGGGGCACTTGTTGGCAAGAGATGGGACTGATTCCTAATTCTCAGCTAACTTACTAACAATGGCAATAACAGACATGATTCCCCAGGAAACAAGTGCTCCATGACAGAGGATAGCTAGTCACCCTGAAGCCAGACACAGGAGGAACAGGTGAGTAAATACTATTTTTATGGTAAAAAGAGCCACATGTTCTATCTGTCAGACAAGCCCTAAGCCTTCAAAATGGTTCAAATCAAGAATGGCTGATCAGCTCTCCAAGGACCAAGGCTTTTGTTTGCTATTTCACGAAGGCATTTCAGTGGTTGCACATCTCCAGTGAGACACGAGGCACAGGAATACATCAATCCTGCTGCTGAACCACACCAGTAGAGCCTCAGCATCTGGAGGATTGTCAAGTCTCAACACGTGTTACCCTGTTTAGTGTCTCTGCCAAAGATGCTCCAAGAAATACCTGTGATAGGCAGCTCTCAAGAAACTGTAGAATCAGCTCACTATTGGCTCACTGATTTGCCGTGATCATTACCTGAAAACAGCTATTGAAGACTACCCAAAAATTATGTGAAGACATTAACTGAAATATTCCTTTATCCTTTGAGATCATCCCTTTGAACAAAAGCATCCCCTGCTCCTTTCAGTGAGGGTGGTTTTTCCATTTCCTCTTCCCCTCTCTAGTGACCAGATCTCTACCAACTGCTACTACAGCTGGGATCAGTGAAGCTAACCTGCTTCATCCCAGTTAAGCACAGAAGAGATAAGCCCTAGACTGTGTGTAATACTTGCAGAGTGACTCATAGAATATTATTTTTCTGTAATCTCAACTTACCACACATTACAACTTTCCCAACCCTCTCTTCCATCTCAGGTTAAATGGACATAAACATTGAACCAAAAAATACCAAATTCTCTGCAATTTAGGAAAAGGCAGGTTAAATATACATATGAATTTACCAAGAAACTGGGGATGAGAACTTAAGCACAGCATGCAGCTGGAGATGCAAATTCTCATCTTCCATTCCTGTTCTCCCCAGAGAGAAATGGTTTACCCCAGGATCTTCCACACCACCAACACACACAGAGCACACACACCACTGACTGCACCTGTTCAGCAAAGAAATTCTTCCTCCCATCCAACCTAAACTTCCCCTGGGGCAACTTGAGGCCATTTGCTCTTATGGCAAGTTGGGAAAAAATTTTCCATCTCTGCTTTCTGGCAAATGTTTAAATATCTGGGGATGCTACATCAGTGATGAGATTCTGTGTCATAGGAATGACAGAACTGGGATGGACTGGGAACACCACACTGACTTACACCAATGGCCAAGTAACAACACTAAGTAGGATCACCTGTAAGTCTGAGATAAACAGTTGACCTGTCTCCTAGATGTACATGCTGATGCTTCTTGTCAGGGTATCATCACACAAACACCATCCCCTACACACACTCCCAAAACCCACCTGCATGTTTAAAACACTACCTGTTGTCCACAAGTTCCTCCTTGGGAAAGACTCATCTGCTGGGCAGGGACATACAGATTGCACCATCACCACCGTCTGGCAGGGCTCCCATGAATAATGTCACACTTTATTTTTTCATAGTTAATAAAGCAAATAAATTTATAAATCACAGCTCCCATTCTGCTTTCTGTGATGGACCATAAATCCCTCTGTCATCAATTGATTCATCTGTCGTCAGCAACCTTGATCTGACTTATTCTCCCAGAGAGGATCCAGTAGTAACAAATCTAAGCCATACAGTGAATTAGCTTGTTTAGATGAGAAGCAACCTGCCACCACCTTTACCATAAACATCACACACCCTTGGACTTAAAAGGACTAGAAGCTCCCAGCAACCCAGGGAGAACTACTGGTTGAAGGCAGATGGAAAGAGCTCCTTCCAGCTTCACTAAAACCAGCAGAGCCACACTTCAATGAAACTGTTCAACAGAACTGAAAACACTTAATATCCTGGTATGCAGCAACACCAGGGATACCACTGAAACCTGCTGCAGCCTCTCAGTTTTCTGGAGTGCAAAGGGCACTTCTGCACCCTTGCCAGTGTTAAGCACACGTGTGAGTGCAGCACAAAGCCTGTTCCAAGCTTAGGAGACATCTGACCAGTGCAGTTACCCAACACCACTCCAGGACTGCCTGTCATGCACCAGGTGCCCTGTCAGCACAGGGTAAGCTGAGACAGGCTTTGGCACAGCTCCGAGAAAGAACAGCAGCTTCCTTTGCATGACACAAAAAAGAGACCCTGGCAGGAAGCAACAGGGATGCAGGACAAGCCCATCCACCTCGGCTCAAATAGCACCAAGGGGAGCAACCTCCCCTGAGTGACTGAAATCCAACATATCCAACAATACCAAACATCCCAGACACCCAGAGCAGGGCATTCCCCTGCCCTCACACATACTCTGCACTACAAGAGCTTTAGGCAGTGAATTCAGCTGTGGCCACCAAGGGTTTGCAGGAATAAGTAGAGCCACAGTTCACAGTAGTGCTCTGTGCATCATCCTCTCTTTCCTCTCTTGCTTTGCTACTCTCAGGACCATGGTGAAGTTCTCTGCTGAAAAGAGGGTTGTGGGCATGGAACTTTCATGGGAAAAAAGAGGAGTTAGCAGGGGACAAGGCTACCAGCCCAAGATGGAATCACAGGGCATGGGAGAAAGCACGAGGGACATGGTTTAGCAGCAGGATGAGCAGTGTTGGGGCACTGGTTGGACTTGACCTTAAAGGTCTTTTCCCACCAACAATTCTATGAATCAAGAGAGACCAAGGCAACTGTGGGAAGCAATGTGTGGTGTGAAGGAACAGGATGGGGGAAAGCAGCAGGTGACAATCACAGTAAGCAAAAAAGGCTTGCAAGAAGATACTCAACCTGCAGAGACAGCAAACTGTAAGTGAACACAGTCTCTGCTTCCATAATCTTGATGATATCACAACTTCTTTGCAGATGTCTACAGCAACAGAACTAGTAATTCCTCTACTGTCCAATCTTTGTGCTGAAACATCAACACAGACTTCAGAGCTACCTCCACTTTTACTCTTTTTTTTTTTTTTTCCTTTTTAAGCCCCTTAGACAAACAACTAATGGCTCAAAAGTGATGAGTTGGGAATGGTATTTAAACCAAAAAGTCATTAAACACTGGTACACTGAACAATGATCCTTGAAACAAGGAGCCCTAATTGTGTTCCTCCTTTGAATAAGTCACAGCAGATAAAGATGAAAAGCCTGCAATATTTTCAGGAAATTTATTACTACTTAGTGCACAACTTAAGGCATTGAAAATGGCCAGAGTCAGGAAGTTTTAACGTCTGTGCTCTCAAAAGCAGAGCCACTTAAAACTGCCTTTTGCACATTTAGGACTAAAATAAAAAGTGTGCTCCACGGGCTATTGATTTATTCCGGCCAACTGCAACTTTAGAGAACACATCCCATTATGGAATGCTCATGGATGTTCTCCTAGTTCGTGGTTCATTTACAGATGATTATAGCACTGTTATTTCATATATCAGTGCCTCCTAACAAACAAAAGCATTGTCCTGGAGGGACTTCAGTTTAATTGCTGTTTCTTCCAGTCATGGCTGTTTGAAGATGGTGAGAAACTGTAGGAACTGCCTCAAGGACAACAGGCTTCTAAGGGCACACTATCAACGTTATGGAAGCTCACACATCAGCTTGTCCAGGAGAGGCCAAACAGTGAGTTCTTCTCCCAGTAAAAGTACTTGCAGGGTTACAGCATTCTCATCATTTACCTGTTTCTTTGGAAACTAAGATTCACAGGGTGATTTCAAGTGCACAGATGGCTGAAAGTGAACTGTCCCATTTGGCAGATGTCACATCACCAGCTCATGTTTGACCCGAGCTCCTGAACTGACCAGGTTTGTGGTTCACAAGTTCTTGAGATTATTCCTCAGAAAATAAAAGTTAAGGATTTTCACTAACACCCACGCTGAGCAGGGTCCTGCTGGTGACCAGGGAGCTCCAATGCTTTGTAGCTGGGTGGGATCAGCACCAAGAGCTACTGCACAGCTGTGTGGGGTGCGATTCCTGCTCCAGCATGCTGGGGGCCAGGAGCAGTGCTGGCACCTGCCTGCCATCTCTCCTTAGCACAGCACGGACATAAAGCCCAGAGAGATTTTACCTGGGGTTATGAACTGTGGTGTCCCCAAGGAAAAAGCCACCCCAGCTGACATGCTCTGTGATCTAGTGCAAGAGATTGCTCTGTAAAATTGGAGTGAAAGACTTGACCACCTTTTGTAAAGTGTTTTTACAGCCTTAGACAACAGGCTTTGCATAAAGGTGGAGGATTCCTTCTATAACTGCCATATGCACTGTCCTACAAAAGCACTTCACACCACTAAAAGCCTGAAGAGTGCACCTGGACAATTATTTTTATATCACTGTAGGGTTTTAAAATTTTACCTTGTTTCCTTTCCAGTGAAGAGCCTCCTCCCACACCCATTCCCTGTTTAATTTTAGTTGTGGTCTACGTGCTATTTCTCAGATGCAATAGATTTGAAAGGTAAGTGGCTCCCTACTGTACAACAGCATAATTCATGTGAAAAATAAACCCAACAAAAATGTAAATTCCAAATGACCCAGTTGGAAATCACTGTTCCGACAAGAGTAAGGGACACCCTCACAGGTCTCTGCAGAGCCCAACATTAGAGCCACAGTGAATACACATGTATTTTATGAACATCACAAATAGCAGCTTACAACACAAATCTCAGGCAGCAAAGCCCCCAAACTCCTAATTTTTTTCCATGATCCAACTGCTGCAGCCAGCTCCAGCAGAGAGTTTAGACTGAAATGCAAAAAGCTGAGGCTAAAGATATCATGAAAACTAGCACCAAATTATATACTAGTAAGGCCTTTGTTCTTCAAGCCTCTTTGGGAGCTTTCCCAAATTACTCACACGGCCACCAGTCCAAAAGACAAGGGTTGGGTTTTTTCACTGGTCACCTGCCCCAAAGTCCTCTTCAAATGCAGGGTGGTAAGAGTGGCTACACACAGGTCAGCTCCATGATCACTGGCAAACGCTTCTGGAAAACCATAAAGGAATTTCACACCTCCTTTGTAGCTCCTTTGAAATGTCTGACATTGGGCATCAGAAATCATGACCCAGAAATCACCATTACACACATTCACTATGTCTGTGCCTTTTATGTTTACTTTTAGGATCATCCCTAGCAATGTACAGATCTATTATATACATTAATTAACAGGAACTTATTATTGAAAAGCAGGAACAACTTAAAAGATTTCACAGAAATGCCTTCTCCCTATGCATCCAATTCACTCCCCAGTCCCTGTCTCCATTCTCACTCTACTATGGTTGGATTCAATTCGTTTAAACACAGATTCCAGTGATGCCCCATCATGTGCGAAGTGTTACACTGAGCAGCAGGAAGCAAAGATGTAAAGAGGAGGAGGAGGAGATGCCACTTGGCTAGAAAATGAGCCAGGAATCAGATGCCAGCCAGGGAAACAAATTGACTTCTGCTGAAGAGGGGAGTTTTTTATTAAAAGATTAAAAAAGCAGATTGTCTGGCTGAAAAATGAACAGGTGGTGACTCTACTTAAATTCTGTTTTGAAGCACAGCCCAGGTTCAAAAGTGAATGGAAATGATTGCTGAACTGTAAAAACATGCACCATCATCCCCATCACTTATAGCCACCAGAGGAACAGCTCACCATGAGTCTTCACCTCTGTTACACCCAGACACGAGGAGGTCTGTGGTAGCAGACAGATGACTACAAAAATAATAATGGACAATGACAGGTTGTGGCCTGATATTAAATTCCACTGAGCTGGTCTTTATGAGTTCCAGTGTTCCCTAAAGAATAGCTCTTTCCAAACTGCTCTGTGCAGAGTGAGGGACAGGGGATCAGTGCCTGTGCTCTTCTTCAAACAGGACAATGCTGGGGATTTGTGGTCAGATCAACTGGGGGGGAATGTATATGTCAAAGAGTGAGATTTAAGTGTCCTGACAAAATTCTCCATTTCAAAACCAAGATTCTGTGCAAACTGGACTGGCTGAAGGAGATTTTTTCTCTAAGCATCAGCCTGATCAGTTGTGATATAAGATGCCCAATGCTTTAGCCAACACCCCATGATTCAGGGTCTCAGGAGACAGATGCAGGATGAAGAAGGGATGGCTGCACGACAGACCAGCAGGCACTGAGTCTTTCTTACCACCAAGGGTCACTGTTGATTCACTCAGATGAGGAAACAGTGGGAAAAGTCCTTCTGATCGCAATAAGAAGGCAATGGATGGCTTGGTCTGAGATGCCCCTCTAATCCTTAAGCACCTGGCAACTGGATGATGCTCTCCCAGGACACCTCCCATGGCAGCAGCACTCCTGACCACAGTGCACAGTCTTGGATCAGGGTGCAGGTTGGCTGCTGCTGCTGCCCTGCCCTTAAAAGTTTCTCTTCAATCATTTCCATTTCACTCCAGAACAAAGTGCATGATGAGCAGGATCCATCTTGACCTTACCCACACACATGGACACCACCAGTGACATGGGTATATGGCCTGTCACCCCCAAGGCAGGTATTAGCCAGTAGTAAATCTCAACCTGGAACCTCTAGACATTTTCATCTGTCTTTGTGCAGAGGCTAACAAGTTGTCACAGATAAGGCCAATTCTCTGTATTTATTTTTTTTTTCCTGGGAATAACCTTTCTGTTGATTTCTGACCTTTCTCCTTCTTTTAGGACAGTTCTCAAAGCTCTGTCCAGTGGGCTAGTATTGGCTGATTTCACTATTCAGCCTTATACTATCTTCCTTCTTGTCCAAGGAATCGCTATCATGTCATCATCTTATTTCACAAAGGAGGAAAATATGATTTTAAGCACCAATTTACTGTATGTCAGGCACTCCAAGACAAAGAACCTCAGTGTTAAGATGACAATGCACTAACTCACACTGGATGTGGCATTACCTCATACAAGCAGAGCATTTCAACTTTTGGGGGTTTTTTTTGTTGAGGTGTTTTTTTTTTTCTTCTTCTTAAAAAGGACCAGCATGCAGCCAGAAACTACCCAAATGTGACTAATCCACACACTCCAGAACCCCACTGCCACAGCCCAGCTTTGCATCTGCCATCGAGTGCTGCAGCCTGCACAGTCTGTGGGCAAAGGCAGGGAAACTGGTAAGAAAACACCCTATTTGATGGGATCAGCAGAGAAACTACAGATTGAAGGTACACAAAAGTTGCTAAGTGATCAAGGATACGGGGACTAAAGCAGAGCTATAGGGAAGGGACCTGGCACTGGGAAATGACAGGTTGGGAACAAGGATAATCTAAAGAGAGGCAAAGAGGTTGCTTTGGGGAAAACAGAAACATCCATAAATCCCTGTGAATATCCATCTCCCAACCAGGGTGAACGCCTCCCGAGTCTCAGTGCTGGCAACAAACCTACATGCAACCTGCTGGCAAAACATCTCAAAAAGAGCACTCCAATACAAAAAGGAGAAGAATCTGTCTCTGCTGATTCCAAGTCACTCACATGGGCATTCAGCCCCACGAGAGAAGTGGCTCCTCAGCTGCAGATGAAGGCAGGTGGCATCAGCCTTCAGGAGAGCTGCTGCAGGAGTTGGTGGTGGTGTACATGGAGCCTCCTGGGATTGCCAATCAAGCAGGAAGATTGACTGGATGACTGTTCAAAAGCCAGTATCTGGAGGGCAGCAGGTAACCAGGCCTCTGGTGCTGTAAACCTTCAGAAGGAACAGGACTGCACCAAAGTGTCTTTAACTCTTTAAATTACAGTACTCATTAAATATTCCCTGCACATTTTAACTGTAACTTACATCACTCATTTACATCTCTATTGAGTTAGGGGACAACTCACTTCTGTGTCAGGCACAAAAATGCCATTTACTCAGCACCTGCCACACATTCATGTGCCAAGTCCCTCCATGGTCATTAATAGGACTGCTCACAAGAGGAATCCAGTCCCATGAGTGTGGACTGTATTGAAGATGAGCTGAGGAAAAAAAAGGATGAGTCCTGGGGAGCCAGTGCCAAGCAAGTGCAGGATAAAACAAATACACAAGTATAGTCTTGAAGATCATAGACTCACACCTGCAGAGTGAGCACTGAAGCTTCTCTCTCCAGTGAGGGACAGTTGGCTACAACCTACTGTCCAGAAAAGGGGTGAGGAGCTGTGGGTCTGCAGGTCCTCCCTCCAAACTCCTGCTGTGGCATCTCTCTGCACGCTGGCAAAACTCCTTGTCTGGGGTTCAGAACTGCTCAGTAACAAAACAGTCATTGGAGAGGAGCCTCTAAACCTGGCAATTCAGTATAGAGATGACAAACTTTCCTCCAAGAAATGGCAAAACAAAAATGTGAGCAAGAAAAGAGCAAAGCCTTGATTAATTTGCATCCATTTACTAATGGCAGACTGTTCAGACCATGCCAGGAGCCTCCTTTCTATTTAACTGTACAAGAAAACCAGAGTATTTCTGACCCACTGACAACTGTAACTGACATCAAATATCATGCACCTAAGTAAAGGAAGGAAAATATTACTGTGGTTGTTACCACAACAACTTGAGAGGTCGCAGTCAGCTGCACAGCAGCGCTCTGAACCGTTTGCTACTGAGGGACTGTCACCATAGAAGTTCCTGCTGTAAATATTGTCTCTGCAGTAGCAGAGAAAGAAACAGAAACAGAAGATGTTTTGTGTTCATCCTCCAAATTGAACTGAAAAAAACCACCACAAATATCAACCAGTCAGGCTATATACATGTACACAGAAACTTGCACACGCATAAATCTTTCATCAGTTGGGAATGTTTCCAGCTCTGGATGCTGTGTCTCGAATTAACGTCGCAGTTTCTCTGTCTGAGTTACCCCAGAGCTCTAACAGATTGTGCAGCTCTCCTAGTCACACGCACCTGGAATGAACAGAAGGGGAAGGTGCTGAGGGAGAGGCAGCAGGAGCACAGCACAGTTCAGGTCATAAACCAGAAAGCAAGGGAGCCCATTTGACGCTCAGAGAATCACACAAAGCTCCAGGTTGGGAGGGACCTCCGAAAGTCATCTAGCCCAACCCCCTTCAGCGAGCAGGGACATCCTCAACTAGATCAGGCTGCTCAGAGCCTCAGCAGGTCTCTCTCACCAACTGCCCACACTCAGCTTTAGCACAAGACTGAACTAAATGTTGCCTCTGGTCATATGGACACAACTCCTCATCTTCCCTGCAAACGGTTCATGCACACAGGAGGGTGAAATTGAGCACAGAGAGGTACAGAAGGGCTGCACCAGCCACAGAGTGCAGAAAGTTACACTTGAAAACCACTTTGGCCTCACAGATTGAGCTGCCATCACCCACCCGGTCCCCTGCTGTCACCACCAGCTGGTTTGCAACTGGCTGCAGCCCATCATTAGCTGGTTCTCAAAACACGGTGGCAAACAGGAGATCAATGAAGATGCAGAGCAGGGCAGCTCCTGCCTCTGCACCAGCACTCATCAGCCAAAGAGAGGCAACGTGTGCCAATCATCCTGTGTAATGGAAAGAGGCACCTTAACAAAGCCTTGTCACAGCATCCCCGTCTCCTGCTGTCAAAATAAACCCTGACAGCCTGAATGCCCTTTAGAGAGCTGTGGAGACATCAGCCCCTGACAGCACTGAATGTTGCTAACATCGGCTCTTCAGCTTGGGCTGGATTTCACAGCACAGCTACACTAGAAACACAAGCACCGAGCAATGTTACCAGCTGTTTAGGTGGGCAGGACCTTGGTGCCTTCTTTGGAGGGAAGAGAGGAAGGAAAGAAGTCCCAGAACTGCCCTTGTTTTAAGGCTCCACAGCAGCCAGGCAATCTTCCTAATAACAGCCAATGCAAGGTGCACCTGCTTGGAAGAATAAAGGCTCAAGTCCCCACCTCCCAGTGCAGACTGTTTATAAAGTGATGCCCCAGCATTCATTTCTTTATTTGGACTAACATGAGAGTACTGAAACAGAAATGAGTGGAAGAGTTCTGCCTAACTTTGAGATCAAAAAAGCATTTTCTAAGGTAAAATGACCTTAAGAAATATCTGAGAGTAAAATCTGCTACTTGCTAAAAGTGAGCCCATATCCCCAGCAGAGTGTCTGGGGTTACTTGAGGCAATGCCTGTGCACACCAAGGCAGATGAGTGTCTGTGCTTACCCAGGGCTTGTCAGAAAATCCTACTGCTGGTTACCTCCAGTCACATTCTTATTCAAAGAACTACTAAACAAGAGTAGCCAATACACCAGAAGATCTGTGAAGAAGAGAGAGGCTGCTAAGCCCAGATGGATCTTAAGAGCCATGTAAATGCATCACAAGCACCAAGATTTATATTAATGTCTGGAGCTGACAAGCTCCCTCTTCTTATTTAATTGCCCACTCATGACTCAGTTAAGGGAGCCCTCATGGGACCATGAGGTAAAGACCAGTGGCTCTGTCTGGCCTCAGCACTGAATGCAATACAACATTAATATAAAGAGAAAATCTCCCCAACACAGGTCACTGTATTCTCAAGCATTTGCTGACAACTAAAATAATTCAATTTGGGGCAGAAATACACCTTGCAGTGCACAGACTGGGCTCTGTACACTTATCTGGAGATTATCTTGCAAGGAAACCTGCTGCTGAAGCCTCCTCCTCTGCTCTCCTGCTGAATGCACTCTTGCACTACTGACATTTGTTTAACATGCTGCTGTGGGGATCCCTCCCAAACTTAAAGCTGCAGTCACAGTAACTCCTGGGAGCCTCCCCACATGCTCTGTTGCTTGTTTGAAGGCTGAGGGTCCTTCCTGCCTTCTCACCACACTTCTTTGGCACACACTGACCAAAATCAGTCTGTATCATTCATCCTGCTTTTCAGGAACCAGTTTTGCCCTCTCCTCTCCCCTGGCAGAGTCTACGTAGCAGCATCTGATACAAATCTTCCTGACCTCCTCCTGCCATCAGAGATCTCAGCATTTAGAAAGGCCAAAAAGTAACCACAACCAGAAAAGAATGTCAGCAGAAGTGCAGGACAGCACACTGTGTTGGCAGCCAGCAGAGCTACAGCTACAGCCACACCAAGAGAAACATCACTGAAATGTAAACAAACGTGGCTGTTGAGTCCTTTGGCACTAGGTTGTTCTACAAATCCACATCTGTGAAGCTGCTCTGCTTTATCTTCTAGAAAGCTGGGGAGGGATTTTGTACAAGGGTTTGTAGTGATAGGACGAGGGGTAATTACTTCAAACTGAAAGAAGGGAGATTCAGATGAGAAATAAGGAAGAAGTTCCTCCCTGTGAGGGTGATGAGATCGTGGCACAGGATGCTCAGAGAAGCTGTGGATGCTCCATCACTGGATGTGTTCAAGCCCACGTTGGATGGGGCTTGGAGCAAACTGGTCTAGTGGGAGGTGTTCCTGCCCATGGCAGGGGGGTTGGAACAAGATGATCTTTAAGGCCCCCTCCAACCCAAGCCATTTTATGATTCTATGAATGATTGCCCCTGACTTGAACACAAGCTCTTTAGGGCAAGGACTCCTGGACAATAAGCCTTTGTATGATACATTACTGATGTCCACGAGCGCTTCTAGGCACAACTGTGATACAAATCCTAAATGACAGTGGTAAGACAACTGCTGGCGTGAGCTTAAAAGCCAAGCTGAGCCCTTTAGAAAGTCTGGCCTTGGTGATAAATTTAAGTTTTTAAATAACCCACAATCCCAGAGCACTAGAGTGACTCATCTACACCAATTAATTTTTTCTTGCAACACCTAGCTGAGACAGGGAAATTTAAGCTCCCTCACTTAATGACTCCAGGATACTGAAGGAGGAACAAGGAGAGAGGCTGGATACAAGATCTGAAGCCTTTAATCTTAACCACAAGATTGTATTTTCTCCCTGCTGGAACTACAGCCTGACTCCTGGTCTCAAGTCACCCAACATCATGCTTAACAAACTCTCCTGGTAATTAACTGGTATGAACAAGCTGCCTCCAAAGAGCAACATCCCTTCTAACAGTTATGAAACAAGGTCAAATGAAGTTGGAATAAGGAGGTGTTCCCCTCTGCAATCCAGAAGGGATGATGCATTTAAAAAGTGTGCTACTTAAATTGTAAATGGGGAGGTGCGAGTGAAAACTTCAGACACATGGTATATGTGTAATACTGGGAGAGAGGGAAGAAGGAGACATCAGATCTGAAATATTTATTTTCATCTTTAAACTGTTATTAACTCTGTTCCTGACACTGAAAAAAAAAAAAAGAAAAAAAAAAAAAGAAATGAACCTCTTAATTTATCCTCACTGCACAGCATTAAATCGAAAAGTTTTAGCTCTGCTTTACAGATGAAAAATTGACATATATTGACTTAACTAAACATAAAAGAGTGAAACATCCAGCAAATCAAACAGCCCATCTGGCTGAGTACTTTCTGAAGCTGTGTAACAAGCTGAAAAAGCAAATAACCACTGAAACAACCCATCAGGAAAATGCCTCTCGGAAGAGCCAGGAGCTGGGTGCAGAGGGTGGGCAGCCTGGCCCCTCAGCCCCTCCTGCCAGAGGGGTCCAGTCCTTCCCCATAGCCCTCAGCTGAGCCTACCAGCCTTACAGTCCTACTTCTGAAAGTATGAAGATGTTCCCTGCCTGCCTTGCCCATCTAGATGCTGAACTCTTCAACGTCCCTCAGAGTGAGTTAGCAGGGAGCACAATGAGATCCTGAGCGAGGTCATCAAGTCACATCCCAGCAAGCTGATAATGCCTTCAACTCAAAGTGGCAGGAGAATCCCCCACTTCTCACTACTACATAGGTGCACAATTACAGTGTACAGTGACTTTGTACAGTCCAGGTACTTGCCCAAACACCTTTAGGTTCCTTACAAGCACTGCATTCAGCCAGCCTCGGCTGCACTCCCTCCAAGAGCAAGTGAGGCTGTGAAATGCTGCAGCACTGTCCACCACAATCTGGTTCTAGCAGAGAGCAAACGTGGGAAACATGGGAGACATCATCAGTAGCAGGCATCATCTTACTGTTCTAGTCAGTCATGCTGCTGATGGCAAGAGCCAGCAACTCCCTTTAACTAGCTGAACACTATTTAGAAATATATTTCTAACAAGAGTTTTCCAAACTTTTGGGGCCTGAGGTCCCTTCCAGCCCCACCATGCTGGGATTCTGTGAAACAAGTCTCAAGAAAAACAAAGAAGTCATCCAGTATTAGCAGACTCTTCAAAGAGCAGAGTTAGAAATCAGAAATTATGAGCATTTACACCAAAAAAAAGAATTCTCTAGGACTGTATAACAGGTGACAACAACTGCACAGTGTAACACCAGCAAGAATACATGAGAAACAGCAGGAACCCCACTAATACCCTCCAGTATACATGACTAGGAGGAGATAGGAAGCTCCTCTAGTTTATTTTTTTTATAGAAAAAGGGAGGGACTTTCTACAAGGGCTTGTTATAGGAAAAGGGCAGGGACACCATGGCAGGGGGTTGGAACCAGGTGATCTTTAGTGTACCTTTCAACCCAAACCATTCCATGATTCTATAAATAGCTAAATATATTCCCAGATAAATGCCTACAGAGCACAGGGAAGTCATTGTGGGAATCATCTAATGTGAGATTCAAACGCTGGAATTCACTGAGCTTATCACCATGTTTATGATTCAAACAGTGCAGTGAAAACTCATTAATCAATTTTCCAACAACTTTGCCTCACTAACCCTTAGTACACAGAACTAATCACTTTTCCTCAGTATATGAGCTCCAGTCATAGAAAATACATATTTATATACATTATTAATTAATCCCTTCTCAACATCTTCTGTACCTGAAACATCTGGCATTTTTCTCTCTCAATCACACACAGTTCCCACAGGCCTGGCATTTTAAACACAGTTATTTCAAATCACTGCAATTGTCCACAGCAAATCATGCTTTGTGCCTTTCAATAGCTGCAGATGGAATTACAAGAGACAATCCATCAATGACTAACCCCTGAACGTGTCTGTTAGGACACAGCAGCTCAGGGAAGACATACATTCCTCTGCTCCTTCCCATCTTCTCTATGCTTAGCCTGGGCTGCAGGACTCTTACAGAACCCTGCTCCAAAGCCACCAGGAGGTAGGGAGTCATCTGATTGATACAGCCTCTCAGTGGACAACAAGTACATTGGCTAAGCAAGAAGGGTTTTCTCCTGCCTCTTCCTGGTCAGGAAAATAAGGGATCCCATGATGTAACAATGGCTGGCTTATTTATTCTCTGTTATCAGAGATCAAGAACTGAACTTTCAGACAAGAACTTTTTTTTTCCCCACAAGAAAGGCTCCCTATAGGTATCCAATTGATTCAGTGGTCCTCAAGAAATTGTTCTTCTCTGGAGACTTTCAAGATCTGTCTGGATACATTTCTGAGTGATCTGCTCTAATTCTGTCCTGTTCTAGCAGGGGGATTACACTTGATCTTCAGAGGTTCCTTCCAACCCCCACCATTCTGAGATTCTCTAGCATGTACCTCTTTATGCATTTCCAGAACAGTGTTCCAAGCAGACAATCTCTGAACTGGGCTAATCCACATTTTTTTCCCACTCAAGGTGCAAAGCAAGAAAGGCAAAGGCAAGCCGAGAAGTACTGAGGAGCAGTCTGGTGCCCAAAGGGCTATAAGAAGGGAATTCTACATTTCACATTGGACGGGGGCTTTCATGGCTATGCAGGGACTTGAACCCCAAGATCCTCTAGCTTAGGAGTGGGCTCACCAAGCCACCAGCAAGAAGATGTGGTGGCAACAGGAGGCCAGCAGTAGACACAGCAGGGCTGGGAGCTGCTCTGGGTGCAAGCAGGCCAGGCCAGAACCAAAGGCAGACTCTGTCCCAGAGCAGAGAGGGCAGGAACTGCACCCCCTGGGCACTGTGCCCACCAGGCACAAAGAGTGAGCAGGCTCCTGTGTTGGCACAACCACGACAGCCAGGATCTGTCACAGAAGCAGGAGTGGTCTGTGCACTCTCAGACACACAAAGTCCACCCACGCAGGGCTCCCGCCACGGGGACCCCGGCGCCGACCTTTCCATTACACACAACAAAAAGTGTTTGCTCACCTCAGAGGGAAATGAGCCCTGCTCCTGGAGCAGCTGCCCAGCCCCATTTGTCACCTCAGAGCAAGCCCTGCAGAGATGGGAGCACGATGACCCGTGGCAGAGAGAAATGTTGCCAGGACACACGGCATAATTGCATCTGTCAAACGTGCTCGTGCTCCCTACCCCTGATGGATCATCAGCACACGCTTTCTGACTGCCAGGCTGAACTCCTTCAGGACAACACAAGTCCTGGAACTCAGCCACCTAGAAATGTTTACATAAAAGTCTATAAATACCACCAAATGTACTGTATGGGCCTTCATGCAGGTACTTGGCCAAATGTCTTGTCACGGCACTAAAACCATCACATTGACAGTTTCTCCTGAAGTTTCACAGAAGGGCTCCTCTTCCCACCCTTCAAACTCATCCCAAATGGTAACCACAGGCCCCCTCCCCAGTGACATTTCAGCTGGAATATAAGCAAATTTTATTGGCTTATGTTTATATTGCTTCAGGCTCAGTTAACACCTACAGCACATGATCAGTGGTTTCTTCTGCAGGGTTAAGAACATGCAACATGCCATCTTGGAAATAAACTACATTTCAGTGACTTTGTGATGAACTTCCTTGTGGAAAAAAAAAAGCCAACTTAATGTTCAAAATACAAAACTTGTAAGGGGTGCTGCAATGGAGTTTTGCAAACCTAGAGCTCAGAGAAAGAAAACCAGACACGAGTAAATGTTTTAGTCAGAATTAGAGGTACACTCATCAGGGCAGAACTCCAAATTACATCTCAAAAATCGTTTTCAATTTCCAGGTACATCTCTGTAAGCAGATGTCACAAAAGAACTACACCAGGAAACATTAAAGCAGCAGAGACTTCTGTTAAGTTAAATTTCTTCCAGTTCTCTCATCATTTTAATTTCTCTCTTCACTCCCAGCAAGGTTTGCCTATAGTCTTTCAGAGTCCATATCACTATGCAAATCTGGGCTACACAACCCCCAGATCTCTAACATGTTCCCCAACATCCCACCTGCTTAAAGCAGGTTCTGGCTGCAAGTTTCTAGGGGTTTCTGAAAAAAACAATTATATTTCCATGAAGGTGAAGGAGCCTTTTATGTTCCACTTGAAATACTTTACAATGTGCAGCAATTATTCAATTCTTTCCAACCAGATCCTGGTCAAGCTACACTTTATTGCTGATCTGACTGCTTTCAAGTATCCTGCTTCTGCAATAAGCCATTTCATACAGCACATTGATATGGTTTACATGCTAAATAAGGTTCTAACCTGTATTTTAAAGCACTTATACTCTTGATTGAGGAAAAATATTTTCATCAAAATCAACAATCAGTTCTGATGCTTTACTTATGAAAAAAAAAAAGTCTGCACAATGAAGAAGTGAATTTACAGCCATAGCTCCTCCTCTCTCAGCACCTTCAGACTCTTTAGTTCTTCTTCTTTCTGGAGAAAGGCACTTGATCTCTCCTTGACTGACAAGTTCTTAAAACTCATTACAGAAGGTAGGTACAGGGACTGCATATAAGGAAAGACCTCCAACATTAATGTTAATATCCTGCTTGAAGATCTTGGCTTTGGCTCCCTGCACGTGACATGAGGAAGTCCTTTGACTCTTCTGTGTACCAGCCTCTAGAAGGGGAGATACTGATGTTTACCTCCTAAGGAAGTCGAAAGCTTGTTAAGCATTTAAAAATTCTTGGATGGCAGATGTTAAGTATTTTCAGTAGGATTTCACACCAGCAAGATTTTAATTACTGCAGCTCCTCATTTGCTAGATTCCCTGATGAACTGATAGGCAGACTCTCATTTATTCACAGCTGAATACCCAAAATGTCAACTAGAGTTGAGGCAGCACTGTACACAACTTCAGCCCTGGAGTGTGCTGCACCAGTGGGGTTCTCAGACACACAGATAGCAGATAATCTCTGCTTCTCTGGGCAAGAGTGAGGAGAGTGACCCCAGATGAGGTTGATCACCGTGAGCTACATCAGCAACGCCTTGAGCTAAGCTGCTTCCATGGGTCTTATGGCTGATGCTAACCTTTGGAAAAGCAGAATGCTGTGGGACTGTCACTCAAGGAGATACAGGCTCATTCTACCCAGAGAGAGTTTAACCCCAGCTCAGGAAGATGCACTTCCACGTGACTAATCCTGCAGCAGTGCCCCAGCAAAATGAACCGACATCCCACGCACTGGACAAGCTGCTAAAGCCTCCCTCAGTGCTACTGCAGCTTCCCAGGCTTGCTACCAAGCCATCTGCAGGCTGCCTCTGCAGGGGCCTTGCTTGGAAAACTTAACCACACCCCAAACTTCAAAGTGATCCTCAATCTCTAAACTTACTTAAGCAGCTTTACTTCTGACGTAGTTGCTCGGTTTAGGATGGACTTTATTCTTCACGTTACAGTGACACAGGGATTTTTTCACTTCAGCTCAAGGGCTGGTTGTGGTAGAAGCAAATTCTGTGCCACTGTTAAAACGAGGAGTCGGTGACTGAGCTGAAGGAGCTCTCCTGGTCAAATTAAACCAGTGTGACACCCCCCTGAAGGTCTGGTCCAGGTAGCAGCACACAGGCAGGCTTGTTATAACACATCAATCCCTGCCTCAGATTTTTTGTGACCACAGAAGACATGATGTAAGCACCTAAGAAGGCACCGTCTGGCACCTCTGATTGTCTTGTAAAATGCCTCGGATCAAAGCCATCAAATCTGCTAATAAAGATTCTGAGCTGTGCAGCATAAACAGTGGAAACAGTCACTGTGAGCGCAGTGATTTTCTCCAGGCTGGGCTGCTCCAGCCTCAGGAACCTGTTTCCCAGGTGTTGGATACATTTAGGGTCCTCCCTTTTGCTCCACAGCTTCCCCATCTGCTTCACAAACCACCATGTGCAACCTGCTTAGCTCAGGGAAAACCCTCCCTGCCAAGGCAGCAGCTACCAAAGGCTCCCACTGATGCTGCTTGTGCAGGATTACTAAACCACCTCCTGAACAATACCCTTAATGAGGAATGGTGAGACTTAATTAAAGTGTAAAATAGTTAAAAGGCAATCAAGAGCAATAAAGAAGTTTCCGATCGTTTTCCCTTACATTTGAAATGTAAGGAGAGGGGGCTGCCCAATCTCCACGGTTTTCAAATGGCTTTTAGAAAATGAAAGAATGGAGAAAATATTGGACAAAGACTCATAATAAAGGTATCAACAAAGCAATCACATTCTGGAATGATGTGATCAAAAGGTGCACACTTCTCGTGCAAATAGAACTCCCCATCTCCCATATCTGGCTATATAAAGGACACACTGTAAGTCCTGGGACACAAACGCATGGGCCCTGCCCAGAGATTGCAGACACTCCCTGGCTCCCTTGACGCTCATTTTCATGTCTTGGTCTCACAGCCCTTCCAAAACATAATTATTTCAAAGGAACTGGGTAGCTGGAGCAGGAAACATCCTCTAACCTGGAAGAAACACACTGAGAGCAATTCTGTTTGAGATTATTTTCTTTCCTCCTTTTCAGAAGGAGAATAGAAAAGGGATTGAAAAATACCTTCTATTAAATTTTAGGGCAATAACTCAGCACAATACTTTTGATGACCAAGCCAAAGCCAAATCCTTTTGGTTTCCCTACATTAAAAAGGGAATTTCAATGAAAATAAAATCCTTTGCTTTACCTCCTGAAAAATAGAGAGGGGTTTTTTTGGGAGCTGCAAGAAGAGGGTGCAGGACACACTAATTGCCTTGCCTATTGACTGCTACCCCAAATAATACACATTCACCCAGGAATGGCTTTTCCTGATGAGCCTGCCAAGCAGGCAACTCCTCATCCATCTTCCCTTTGCAAAGGGCAGAGAGAACTCTTGCTGCTGGTACCGCTCCCCGACAGCGGTGACCTGTTATTAGCCAGCTTCAGGCTTCTACCACTTTGCCATTTGGGACAGGCCAAAAACATGTCTGGCAGAAGAGAAAAATCCTGAGACTGGCTTGACAGCCACCAAAATAAAGAAGAATAAAGAATTTTTCTAAAATAGACAGAAATTAAAAGCCTGAATTTAGATGTATTTGCATTTCCTTCCAATTTCCTTGTGGGGTCTCCTTCTCTGAAGGCTTTCAAGAGCCCCCTGGATCTGTTCCTGTGTGGCCTGCCCTGGGTGACCCTGTGTTGGCAGGGGGCTTGGGCTCAATCTCCAGAGGTCCCTTCCAATCCCCACCATTCTATCATTCTGTGATTTACTCCAACTGCAAGCTCTTCAAGACAATCAGCATCACTCCCTTCCTGACTTCACAGCATCCACAGCCAGCTGGTACACAGCACATTTGTTCAACACACCACTGCCTCTAAACACAAACCATAAAACACATGTGCTCTGAACATGAACCTGTGACAGGCAGAGCTAAAGAGGGAAAAAGAAATAAGATGCTTACCAAGTTTATGGCATTTAGTATTTTTCTCAAATTCTCACTGGTTTTGAATACAAGTGCCAAAAAAACTGGCAAAATACACACTTGAAAACCAGTTTAAAGACACAGTGAACAAGCAGCTGGGTTTTTAACTAAAAAAAACAGATAAATTAAACCTCCTGGGAATAACACCCCTGCAGAGCCCCTTCCTCCTCACCACTGCTGGCCCCCTTTCACCACACTCCTCCTCAGTGCTGACAACTTCCACTCAAGAAAACCTTGATCAAAAACTCAACCCCAGCTGACAGAGGTGCTGCTGTAGCCTTTCCATAGTTCTCCTGCCTCTGGGGGGAAACCATCCAGGGAGATCATCACCTCTCCAGAGAAGGGAGTCACCATGTAGCATGAGGACAGCAGCTGACCCACAGAGCCTTGGACAACTCACTGTTAAGAAGAATTCTTCAGAGAGCCAAAGCCCCCAGGGCAGCACTCGCAGAAGCTGCCAGCTCTTGGGTTTAAAGTGACTCCTGTCACCACGCTTCAGAAAGGCTCGGTGGCAAAATCTGTCACAGATATTTGTTACTGGGGCCCAAGACATCATCTCTACAGAGGCTGAAAGGGCTGGACTTGCTCTCGGAGTCAGCTTTACAATAGGGATCGAGTGACAACTAGTGGAGATTTTTATCGGTGCATCTCCGCGGATTTCTCTGCACCAAGACCCGATTTCACTGCAATTCCACTGATGCGATCCAGTGACAGCTTTACAGAAGTGCTGTGCATGCAGGTGGAGACCTGGGGAATGGGAACGAGCTGCTGAGATACACGGACCTACAGAATGCAGTCACTAGGTCAGAAGCAGCCATTCAGGAGCACACGAGTGTAAACAACCCACCATCCACTCCCAAATACTCCCTTTCCTTAAAGTGCTCCAGCTGTCCATGAGATGCTGGAGCTGGGATTGAACTGCTGCTTAAAAGCCCAAGAACTCCTCCTCTGTGATCTTCTCTAGCCAGTGTGTGCTTTTAGCTCCAACAGCATGAGGTAGCAACGCGTTCCACAGCTCTTATGTTGCAGGAAAGGATATTTTCATCTGCTTTAAAACTACTGCTTATTTCAGTGGATGGCTTCTAATGCCCAAATTATGAGAAGGTGAATAATCATGCCCTAATTTATCATCTCTCCCTTCTTCATGATTTCATTACTCTTCTCCCACCAGCTCTCATTTACCTCTTTTCCAGGCTGACGAGTCTAGAAACTGATGAATTCATGCACAGTAGAACAAAAAATATTTCATTTTATTTGCCTCTTTAATCATTTCTGAACACAGAGCGAATGCTTCCAAAGACTTACTGGGAGCATCTTTCCCAAAGCAGCATTAGCTGAGGCACAGCTTCCATCATCACTATCTGCAAGTGCTTTGGAGGGTTTTTGGTAAGGAAGAAGATTATTTTCTTTTTACACACAATACTTTGCATTGATAATGTATTTTAACTGTCACTTTATCACCTGGACACTCAGTTTTGAGAGAATCTCTGCAACACTTCAAACTGCTTTTAAATCTGGCTACCCTAGATTGGTTTTTTTAATAACACCATCATGTTTTACTAGTATCAGGAGTTAATACAGTACTACAGCTCTAACATAGCCCTCAAAATGTTAGGAAAACAACTCTCCCACACAAACAGCTAGAATCAAACAAGGACAAGAAACCACAACAGGGCATTTAAGGACATTTTTGGAGTTTACTCTGCCTAGGTTTCCTGTCCAAAGTTTTGTGGGCCTGCTGCATGGACACTGGGAAAAGGAAGAAGAAAAAAAAAGACCTGTTTCTTTAAAGCACTTTAAATCACAATTGAAATGACAAAGCTGAATATCTGTCAACTTTTACTATTAAGTGTCCACTCAAGCATAAGTGCCTTGTCTTCTAAAAATAATAATTTTTTAAAATATAGAGTACAAAACTAAGTTTCTTCCTGATTGCAGAAGAAAGTCTGGCAATACTAACCCTATGTGTTCCTAAAGCAGAGGACAAATTAGAAACAAAACCCAACACTGTGAAATCACCTCATGATTTAAAAACAAAACCCAACCAAAACATCTCCTGCTTTTTGGGCTGACTCATCATTCGACTGCTTGTGGATTGGCCATCTGATTACAATAAGACTAGCAATTAAATTATAAATATTTGCAGTTTCAATTCTCACAAAAGGCAGAGAGGCACAAAATACTGCACAAGAAAACAGTTTCATCTCTCCAGAACACTTTGTGTTTCTAAATCATCCCACCATTCAATCGACACCCTGAATGCAGGCTGCTCAATACACAAATGCACTAAATTAACGTGGGCTACAGATAAAATTCAGATTCTGCAGCAGTTCAACTTCCACAAGAAATAATAAAGACTTCAGAGCTGCTCCCTGAGGTGACCACAAATATTCTCTGGACATGACTTCAACAGCAAACACCTCAGTGTTGTTCCCAGAGACAAAGCCATAGAAAATGGGCACAACAGGCACATGTCCAGCCTGTCCAGGCGAAGGAAGAAAATTTTGACACTGAGGTGGTGAGACCCTGGCCCAGGCTGCCCAGAGAGGTGGTGGCTGCCCCATCCCTGGCACCATTCCAGGTGAGGTTGACCAGGGCTCTGAGCAACCTGCTCTAGCTGCAGATGTCCCTGCAGGGCAGTTGGACTAGATGGCCTTGAAAGGTCCCTTCCAACCCAAACCACTCTATGACTCTAGGATCATTGCTTTTGCTCTAGCAAAAGCTCCCCAGGCTGTACCCTGTTCTTGTGAACACTCACCTGAACAACTGCCTGAACTGTGACTACATCAGTGACCCACCCTGACACAAACCCTGCTCCTGACATCTTCCTCCTGGCTGTCTGGAAAGACTGAGCTGATGACCTTTGTCCAGCTGGATGCACAGCCAAAGCACCCACTCAGCTCCACAGAGGAGGGCTGGCTGCCTGTCCAGTGCTACAGGAGATAAAAATGAGCCATCAAACACCAAGGAGCATTATGGAAAGTGACTTTCACATAGTTGGGAGTAGAAATCACTGGGGGGGAAAATGTGGACAGAAGAGCCAAACACACCCAAGGAGCAACTACAAAACTAAGAGAAGCACAGAGAAGAACCACAAAAGTAATGGAGTTGACAAAGAAAGACCATAAGAGGAGCAAGACAAGCAAAGGAGAGGGTGACTCCCATCACAACAGCACTATCATGGGAGCTTTGATGCAGACTGAGGGGCAGCCAGTCCCCCACTTATACCTTGGAACACACCAGCCTATGGACACAAAGGCCCTGCACCACAGCAGCTTTGTCCTTGGAGCACAGCTAATGCTGCAGCTCTGATTAGCACCAGGCTGCTAAAATAAAGTGATCATTGTGCAGGTGAAAAAAAAAAGTGGAATAAAAAAAAAAATTTAAAAAAGGGCAGACTGCTGGGAATACATCTCACCAAGGAACAGAACGATCCTTATCTCATCAAGCAGAGCAAACAGAGCAGCACAGATTCACCAAGAACGACAGGCAATTAGAGGTACAGTCAAAACCCATCGAAAATCAATGGGGAGATTCACAGGCCCATGCAGATTCTCCATCAGGGCCACAGTCGGGATGCACGTGTATCAATAACAGAGCTGGATGGATGGTCCTGCCACACTGAAGGGAAGCAATTCACAGGTTAGAGCAGAACTACCCTCAGCTAAAGCAAAAGCATTAGAAGCAGGTTCTGTCTCTTCTAGGGGAGTGCAGGGGTCAGGAGGGGGTGTAATACACTGTGTCCTTTAAGCAAAGATAAAAAAAATAAACATTTGTGTGAAGCCAGCCATGAAAAACACATGGGGCCAACATTAGGGTGTTTATTCAATAATTCTACTTTAGAGGCTTTACAGAAGTATACAAACAACTGAGGCATATAACACATTATGAGATAAAAATAAGTCCATAAAATTGCCTGCCAAGGGAGAGGAAAGGAGACAATTTCTCTCTTTGGGAGGCTGGGGTTGTTAGTACTGTGGCCACAGCAGCACTAGTGCTCTCATTGATGAGGAAACCCCCACTCCTCCCTCCTGTGCAAAAATTAAACCTCATGGGGCTTTCTGTGGGGCAAGAGAGGAGGACAGAGCTGAATCCAGAGATTAATCTGGCAGACAGTGCCCAGCAGTGGAAGTGCTGAAGGAACTGCTGAGCATTTAAACCACAGCAGCACCTCAAGGTTCCTGCCTATGATGCCAAGCACCCTACCAAAGGTAGTGGGCACAATTTTGGGGAGGTTTTTTTCCCTGCCCCATAGGGCTTGTCATCGCAGTCCCCAGCAGAGGAACAGCATTAGAGAGCAGCAGAGGAGGCATGTGAAGGAGACTGGCACGAAAGCATCGCTTGGGAGCTCAAAGCTTCTCAGCACAGCAGCCCTTACTGAACACTGGGGAGAGCTGAGCAGGGGCAGCTTTGCTGCAGAAGGACAAGGAGCAGGGAGCTGATGAGCAGGGACCATGACAGCCCTGCCAGGCAGCTCTACCTTCTCCTGCCTGGGCAGCACCAGGGCACTGCCACGGGCACAGAAAGGAGAGCACAAACAGCTTCTGTCACCCTCAGCAGCTTCTCCCTTGGGGACCTGCTTCCAGGGCCATGCCTGGAGCTGGCTGTGCAGGTATTGCCCATGCAGCAGCTGTGCCACCACCTCCTGCCTTGCTGCTGCGAGCAGAAGAAAAACTGAGAATGAGAGAAGTTGTCAGCTTTGCCAACCTTTAACCAGGACTCCTCTGGGATGCCAGACACAACATGGAAGAAAACATGAAGGAGGCTTTGTAGAAACACATGGGTAATGAGCACTTAGGACTAACAGAGCAGATGTGGGCTGATTCCTGGAGCTGGACAAGACAAGCAGGGCAGGGGTAGGATACGAAGTGTTGACCATGAACACGAGTGCTCTGCACTTGAGTGGTAGAAGAGGAAGCCACATGGGAGGGCAAACAAAACTGTTCAAAGCAGCAAGCCACAAGTACAGTATTTGTAACCACAGTCTTGGAACAGGGAAAAAACATGAAGCTCTCACAGACAATAAAGTGTCTCAGGAGCCTCCAGACTGGAAGGAGCTGCACAGCTAGAGAAGCTGCAGATTGCTGCCAAAGAACCTCCAGTGCCCTGGAGCCTTAACTCTTCACAACCTAGGAGGGCTGCACTCTACATCTTGCTGAGCTCACAGGCAGCCACAATGGACCAGAAGGGCACAGCTGCTCCCCAGGCAGCCACTGACAGCATTTATGTTCTTTGTTGTCCCTCCCAGACACAGGAAAGAAACCAACCTGCTTTCATCTGATGTGCAGCATGGCTCTCAAAGCTCTGGCCACTGTTCCTCCAAGCTCCCCATTTGTTCGCCAAGCCACCCAGGATGAGTCTTACCAAGTCACTATTCCAAATACACATGTAGAATGAGTGAAAGAAGCTGTAAGTGGGGGGATGGAGAAAAAATAAGCAAAACTACTCTGCACCTCAAAAAAGTGTAAAAGCTAGGATGGATATTTTGCTTCAGGACAAAAATCAGCCATTACATCAGCCCACATGGGTTCCAGGTTTAATTTACAGTAATGATGCTGGGACAAGACTTAATCAGTCACCAGGTAAAGAACAAGTTGCAGGAAACAAAGAATATAGACCACAACTTTGATTAATACCAGTTTCAGTAATTGAAAGAGTTCTATGAGCTTTGAGGTGATGACAACTTTCTTCCTCCGGTGTATTTGGAGACATTTTAATTTTAACCCTAAGCTCTCCATTTCCTACCTTTTTTGGCAGGCAGCTTTAGTAACTGGCAAAGCCAACTGCAAGTCAGCACAAGTGTTGTAGGAATAGTCACTGGAAGCTCCTGCACCCTGCCTAGGAAAGAACTGAAGCTCTGAAACAGTGGTTTGGGTTTTTTTCCATAATGTTGAATTGAAGTAGACATGGAAAAAGGGGCACTTGACTTAACAGCAAATTCTACAAGTCTCAAAGAGCCTCATGGGTCTGATATTTGGAAAAGCTGGGGAAGAGTCCCTATTCCAGCACTACCTCAGCCACACCTGAGTCTCTAAGGAAATATCTGCTCTTTGTGCTCTCTTTAGCCACGATATGATGAAAAAAAGTCGCAACCCAAATAAATATTTGTTTTCTAAGCCACCTTTAAGATTATCATCCATCCTGACCACCAGGTCAAGGAGTTTTATTTTCAAGTTTCAAGCAATTCATCACTGATCTGGGGGCTGAGCTGCAACACTAAATAAATGTGTTTTAAAAACATGTAGTTGCCAAGTCTTTGCAGAGCCATCTGAGATGTCTAAAGTCATCTGGTGCATCAGGTCTGCAACTCACTGTCCCTGGAAAGGCTTCTACATCTACATTCATCTCTTAGAATAGTCCTAAGCTACAGAAAACCACGAGTGTTCAGTTTAGTGGTTGGCCCACATGTTACTTTGGGCTGCAGTAACCTCTGAGTGACAGCTTTGTGTTCTGACATAAGGCAATATTCACCCCATGATGAGAGCTCTGGCTGAGAGCATGTCCCCACTGCCTTAAAAACAAATCTTCAGCATAAATCCCTGGCATCTTTACACAGCCAGGCTGAGAGGTGAGAGGAGAAGGTATTTTATCAATTTTGCAGGAGAACTGAAGCAGGTAGTTCTGACACACACAGCCTTGTAGACATCTAAGCCGCTTGAAATCAGTGGGAGTTAGAGATCAAAATGATTTCTGCAGATTTGGCCACAATAAATGTGTCCACAGTCACACCAATGAGATTTATGTTTTCCTGGGCAGCTAAGGATCATCCTTGAGCCTCAGCCCTGAACACCTCTCAGCCTCTGGCTTCAGTCTTTAGAAGGTAGATGGCTCTGAAGGCTGGAAAGTTCCAGCAATACAGGAAGATTGTCTCATGCCCTGTCTCTGCTGCTCTCTGCAGCACAGACAACTCTCTGGTCCCTGGATTTCAGGCAATGGATGTGCAGTTGCCAGAATATGAGATACAAATGCCTGAACCCTTGCCTAGGAGATTACATGCTCTCTTTCATTCTGGAAAGATGCAGGACAATCTCCTCGTGTTAAACAGGCCATGGGAACCCAATTCCTCACTCTGAAGGGGGAGGCAGAATAGCTCTAGGTCAGGATTAGGCACATTGTCCAACCAATATGGGGAAAAACAGCCCCATTACCATCCATCTGTTACCTCAGCTCTGCCAACTCTCTCCATTTTGTCTCTACTTGACATCTGACTAAGCACCTCAGCTTCTGAGAGATCATTATACAACACTCACTCCTGTATCAGAGGTTCTGCTTTAGATTAAACTTGTAAAGAAAAAACAGTGTGACCTTAAAGAGGGTTTAATGCATGACGACCTGGAGAAAGCAGCATATTGTGATCTTATGAGGCTTATAACTTCAGAACTGGGGATGCTCAGTGACCACAAGGGCAGGATAAAAGCCTTCAGCCCTCAGAAGTATCTACAGTCATGCACTCAAGAGCACATGAGTTCAAATCACTGGGCCATTTTAGGAGGGCTTCTACTCTTGGGTGGTTTGTGTGTGTGAGCAGTGTCAGCCTTGCTGGTTTACTACACTTGATGCAGGATGAGAGCTGGCTCAGTGTGTACTAACCAGTGTGCCAGGCACCACTACACACACCAGAGTGTGCCAGATACCACAACAGTCAGAGTGGCCCTTCTGGAAAGGGGCTCCAGGACACAAGCTGAGGTTTCTGGTGACACACTCAGAGAAGAGGTACAAGCAAATACCTGGACAAATGTCAGTGTTGCTGCCTGAGCACCTGCAGCCTTCTCAGCCACTGAGTTCTTGTGACACTGCAGATCACATCCAAACGTTGAAAGGAGAATTTCAACAGTGGCAGCAACATGACAGGTTTCGGATGGCAAAGCAGATGCCACTCAAAAGGAAAACTCAGAAAGACAAAATTCTCTCAGCAATGTTAAAAATAACACCTGCACCAGGTGAGCAGTGCAGGTATGGCAACGTGCTGGGCTGGCACGGGGAGGTTTTGTGTGTATTTCAAGAATAGTTATGATCTTGAAAATAATAATGCTTCTTGCTCACTCGCTCGCCACAGTCGACACTTGGGATTTGCTGCCTCTAATGGGGAAGGAACCTTTTTTTTTGTCCTCAGAATCTTAGGAATGCCATTTCAAGCAGCACAGTGTGACTGTCATTATGCTACCAGTGAAAGGTGCCACCTAACTCCAGAGCCCCATAAAATGAAGTCCTCCCTGCTGCAGCTTCAGTGCAATCACCATAACATGCTGCCCTTCAGCCACTCTTTGGCCTGATTTAGCATCACAAGCGATTTGGCTCCTCCTAAAAGGACCATTAAAGTGTTGACCTCTCCCTCCAGATGACCCAGTGTGGCTGTGCCAGCTGTAACACTGTGTGCCAACCAGCTGGCCCTGGCACCACAGCACCTCGTTAGAGCCACTGAAGAGCTGGAACATGGCAGGAGCAGACAGCAGTGCCATGTGAGCAAGAAGGAACACCGGCTTTCAGGGCTGGAAACAAGGAATGATCCTTTCCAGAGAAACTCAAGCATGTCCTCAGTGCACAGGAAAACTCAGCACAGAGCTGGGGTGATCTCAGCCTGAAGCACTGAGCCCTGAAAGAGGACCTGCTCCCCCTTCGGCCTGGCCCAGCACAGAACAAGGCTGAGAGAGGGTACCCGAGTGGCAGGTTACACCCTGGACACTCCACCACACTCTAACCTATGCTAAGCAGCTGTGAAACCTCCTGTAGATCTCCTCATCTGCATGCCCTGGGCTGTGCTACAGCAAAGGGCCCTGCACAGCATTCAGCCCTGGTTTGGAAGGCAGGAGGACAGCTGGACCACAGATGCTACTGGCCTCCCACAAAGTGAATGCTGCAGCAGAGCACCAAACACCAGGTAGCAGTCATTTCAGAGTAGTACTTACTCTAGTCCTCAAACTGGCCAGGTACTGAGTATTTAGAGATTCTGAGGTTGGCTCTTTGACTGCTCATATCAAGACAGCTCTGGAGAAGGAGAGCTGCATCACTTCCCGGGATGAAGCCTCATCTCAAAGCCCCCAGTACCTGTAAGAGCAGCAGTCTGATTTTAGTCCCCTCCTCCCCACCAAGACTCATCATTTCCAGCTAAAGCAAAGGACAGTATATTTGCTCTGTGCTGAAGCCCCTGGGACTCAGAAGACAAGATGAAATGGAAATTTTCCTCCTTTTTTTATTATTATAAAAAAAAAAACCCACACCAGATTTATACAGCCAGTGAGGGCCAGATGAGACAAGATGGGTTCTTAAGAGGCCTGGTCCCCTGGTACAGAGCAGAGACTGAATGTTATCAAGATGGTACATGCCAGTCATTAGGATGCTAATTGGCCCTGACAGGGCTCTGGTGACTGAAGTGAACATCCCAACTGTCACTACCTGGAAGCATTGCTGCAGGGAACAGCTCCAAGGAGCCTAAAGGAGAGAAGTGGGTGTGAGCAGGTAGAGAGATGGGGGATGTTTATAGCTCTCCACAGCTGTCTGCATCACATACTTAAACAAGAGGAAAAATACTTCTGTCTTTCTACACCATGCTGCTAAAAATGCCACTAAAAAAAAAATCACTTCAGGTAATTTACATTTAAATGGACTTTGCACACAAAATGAATTATTTTGCTGGTCATGTTTACAATTACTTTCACTCCCTCTTTCCCAGGACTCCATGACTGGTCTCCAGCACCATCTTTTCTTTCTGTCTCCCAACCTAGCCAATTAAAACATCAAAAATAAATTAACCTGTCAGATTTTCTCACCACCACCACCACTCTCCTACTGCTCTCTTCCTGTCAGAGCTTCACTTCATCTTGAAGAATTCTGTGTTGAGTGGCTTTGTTTGCTTAGGTGACTGGATTTGCCATCTATGTACAAAATTTCTAACATTTCCAAAGCAGAGAAGTAAAACTTTCTGAGCAGGTCCCTGGTCACAAAGGGTGACCATTTCCAGTTTTGGCTGAAGTGAACCAGCAGGGAGGTGCAGAACAGAGGGGATGATGCACAAATCAAAGAGAAGGCTGAGAGCTGTCAAACTGAATTGCTGGGAAATGTTACTCAGAGTTTTGTACTTCACTGCAAACAACCAGCTACTCTGGGTGAAGCTCTTGAAGCAGGTGACTGAGTGGCCTGAATGTGACAGGTTAGCTGTGTCCTTCAAGAGATCACTGTGAACAAGACAACACTGCTAACAAGATGCCAGAACAGACAGTTACAGCACCAGTCCTCAACCCTGACTCCCAGGTCAGCATCTCACCCAGGCCCTGCAGATGTGAGATGAAATGTGATTGTAGCTTCTCTGGGTTTCAACTTACAGCAAAAGCAAGGGGGCTCTGGAATAATATTCCTACACAAACAAAAAATGAACCTTTTATTCTGATGGCCACAGACAGATGTCCACTTTTCTTAATCCCTCACTACCACAATAGCTAAGGCAACCCAGAATATTACCTCCCTAGAACTTCAGGGGTACAGACCAGAAGCAAAACAGTGGGTAAGATGCCCTCACCACTCGGCAAACTACACAGGTGCTGGAACTCCAATAATGTCTCCTAAAAATTACTGTAGAACACAGGGGGGAGAACAGAAGAAGGGCCAGGAGGGAGTGTGAAATCAGGATGTAAGTCTCCCAGAACTACCCTTTGTTTGGACATGGCAGGAAAAAAGTGTCTCTTGAAAGTTTGCAGTGTAAGCAGATAAAGAAGTGGGGGGAAACAACTACATTAAAAGCAAAACAAAACAAAACCCACCACACCAGCACAAAACCAACTAGATAAAACCCAGAGGTGACAAAGCAGCTGGAATTTCTCCTCCTCTAGCACCAGTGGGGAGAACGGGACTACAGTTCATCACCCTCTGCTCAGCTGAACCCCTTCCAGCCTCTGCACAACCCTTTCCAGGCAGGCTGTGGAAGAGAACAGCTGAACACAGCCAAAGGATCCTGAGAAGCCACAGAATTGGTGCCTCTCTGCTGCCTGCCAGACCTCATCAGTACAGCAAACACAACTGGAGAGCGTTAGCTTCCTACTGGCACTGCCATCCTGCCCCTGCCACCAGTCTCACCTTCCTCTGGAAATTGGTTTCATTGCTTCATAAAATGGACACATTAGTCATGAATAAGAAACAAAACAAAACAAGAAACTTACTGGGGAGGGAAGCAATGCTCATTGTACCACAGTCAATAAAAGACAGAAGAAAAATATGAGGTGGTGAGTTCCGAGAAGGTTAGTGTTACAAAAGAACAAAATATTGGCTCTGACACAGGAGAAAGCTCCTCTGAATACCAATGTGTGCCATCGGGTGACAAAGGAGCTATACTTACCTCAAAGGAGATTAAGTAATATACCAGGGCACCTTAGGAAAGGGAGGAAGGTAGAAGAGAGAGGCAAGCAAGCATAAACACAAAGAGAATAAGACCCCTGAAGTCTGATTCATATAGCTGCTTCTCCTTCACAAAGGAGATTTATATCTTTTCCTTGGAAATTCAGCATTCAGGGAAGCAGACTTAGAAGTATAACTCCATAATAATACCCTCTTTCCCAGTCCCCAGGAAGCTATAATACTGATTTACTGGTCAAAGAAATAAATGTGCTTCAGAGTTCCATACAAGGCACTTCTGCCTCTCTAAAGTTAATCCAGCTCTAGATGGATAAGAAAAAGGCCAACACTAGTGGAAAAATACCACAGAAAATATTTGTGTAGATAAAAGGAGCTTTCTAAAGGCCAGTGTTCCTGTCATGATGGAATAATTCTCATTCCTAGATAAAGAGCTGGAGAATAAAAGTCAAAAAAGTTGCAGCACACCAGCAGCTCCCTGGGCAGCAGGATGTGTTCTCTCGCTGGGGACCACACTTCACTGAAAATGCCTAATTGGTTAAGTTGAAAACTGGAACTGTTTCACACAGGATTCGTGGAGCAAATGTTGACATCAACACCTGCGTTTGTTACCCAGCCTGCAGCCACAGCCCGTGGAGAGAAGCAGGCACCTGCAGGGCAGGATTCATCTGTTTCTAAAGCACTTGTCTAGAACAGGGTCAGAGAACCGTGTCCTAACTGCACCCATTTGTCTTTCCTGACTGGGAGGAGGTTCCATAGATCCCAGGCTGCTGGTCTCTAGGCATCTGAAGCTCGTGGTGGACCCGTTTCACCAGGCATCAAAATGACAGCAGCACCTCTCTGGAGGCCCGAGCACAGGCACATGGGTTTGCAAAAATGAATCCACTTTCTTTGCACTACGACAACTGGAAATCTCACTCTGGAGAATGCAAATATGAGCCCCAAGCTTCTGTATAACCTTATAGCTGCTGAGATAGCCCCTTTTCAGTGCAAGTGGGAGCAACACTACCCTCACAACAGGGCCTCAGTGATGCTCAAGAGCATGAACAGAACAACTGCTGGAGGAAAATCCACAAGAGGGACAGTTTTGCTTTTACAAAATAAATCTCCCTTAGATTCGTGTCAACACAGCTGTCCCTCAGCTCCTAATCCAGGGTTTAAATGCAGCTTCTAACAGCAGAGGGGAAGATGGTAAGCCCCAGATTTCTGTTAAAACATTTTTTTATTGGTGAACAAGGCAAACATGTCCTAAAATAGAACTTAATGGTGTGGGCTGCATGTATCCAAATCCACAGCCTGGCAGAAGAGCTCATGCAGCCCTAACCCCAGGCTATTCCCTTACTCCTCTCCTAACAGGTGGTGGTTTGTCCCTTAACATGGGTGGGTAGAGCAGGTAGCATGACCAACCCACACAGCCCACAGCTCCTCTCCCTCTTCACCTGCAAGAAAAGCACAGGGAGGACTGGGTCACCTTCACCAGGACACCAGTAGCTCACTGCTGGTCACAGTCTTTCTTCATGTGCTAACTCAGAAGCATCCCGTGGGCACAGTGACCTCTGGGAAACACCAGGCAGCCACTATGGACAGCTCAGCCGTGGGGTGTAGGCAGGAAGCTGTTGGCAGCCTGTAGATGGACCGGGTGTTCCCTCCACCTCACACAGCCAGGGTACCTGTTCAGGTACCTAGCGTGGGCAGACACTCACTGCCCAGGGACTATCCCCTCAGCCTGAGGCTGCTTGGAGCAGCACAAGCTGCCTGCCAGGGTCAGTCAAGGCTGCTGTGGAGCAAACAAACAAAAACCAGCTCCTTTCAGACCAGATTCCAAAGCGGAGGCTGTTTGCTCGCCCACAGTCAAGATTAAATTCAGAGGGCTGGTCTAACCTCTCAATTCAAAGTAAACCAGAGCCTGACCTTCTCCTCTGGCAAGGACAAATAGCCAGAGGAAAGGGGAAGCTGCTTCAGGACTCAGCAGCTGTAGTTTAATGAAACTAAAGATTACTGCTGCCCGTGAAAGGCGAGGGGGCTCCAGAAACATCTTCTCCAGCAAACAGGAGAAGCTGCCCAATCTTCACCTCCATTTCAAATGCTAATTACTTGCCAGAATACTCACCTGAATTTTTGCAATTTTCCACAGAGGATTAAAAAATAAATAAAATATAAGACTTGTTCAGAGATCTTCATCTCTTTTTCTAAATGTATATAAATTATGTAATTGCACTTTTACTGGACTATACATGTGAATAGAAGAGACCTGCACAATGAAGTAACACTAATGTGACAGAGCAGGAAAAGATTACTTTTTAAAAGCAAAAAGAGCACTTTCTACCCCCCCAAAAATATGAAAAAGGCAGAAGGCACTATAACTGCACATGTAAAAAATTATTCCAGGACAAGGGAATGTATAGCAAGTTATTTTAATTGCTGACTTTATGATATACATTAAATGATGTAAAGGATGCCCAGAGCACAAGGATGGCTGAGATCCTAGAGAAATGAATTCCCTGACAAGATAACATGCTTTCTTAACAGAAACATCTGGAGCATTATAGATGTAGACTGGCAGTGTAATCTAGCAGGACAGGCTCTCAGGCAATTCCTGAAGGCACAGCATTTTGAAAGGATTTCTTAATTACTATCAATAAAATTATGATTGGGAAAGTTAAATGCCTGAAAGTATTTTGCCAAAACTATTTAGCTCCGGACTAAAACTCCACGAGAAGAGAAAGGAAAGATCAAATCAGATTCTTGTGGTAGGATTTCAGTTGAAATCAAGAAGGCAGCTCAGATCCACAGGTACTGGGTTTTTACAGAGGTACAGGGCACGCACCTGATCGACTTCAGGACAAACCAATTTGCATCACTACACCTTTAATAGAGACTTTAGCATGAGGCTCTGAAGCAAAGAAAACCATGCTTTGTGTAACTGCTTGAGCAGGGTCCCCAGCAGCAGCAGCAGCAGCTCACAGGGCTGTGCTCTGTCCCCTCTGCACAAGGCGCAAACAGCGCTGGGTGAGAGACGAGGGGCTCGCTCTCACTAACTCCCTGTTGGGCAACAGCTCCTCATTCCACAAAGGTGAGGAGCCCCTGAATCACAGCATATTACAGGAGATGGCCCAGAACAAAAACCAGAGACTGGGAGAGCACAGGAGCAAGCAGGCAAACCTCAGCCAGTCTGTCCAGCATCCTCCCCTGAGCGCCCGTCAGCGATAAGCTCAGAGACCATCACCTCGGGTGGGTTTGGGGCACCACGAGCTGCTCTTCACTAGCAGCCCAGTGCTACCAGCACTGCCAGCACGGTGGCTAAGCACTCCCTGTACCATCAGAAGGGTTTTGGTTTCTCCACAGTGCCAGGAGAAGGCAAATGGCACCAAACACTAGGAGAGTGCCCTCAAATCTTCACAATATAAAAAGCCTGAAGGAATGTATGTTACAGGAAGATTTCATTTGCTGGCATGAAATCAAACATATAAGCCAAATATTTTTCAGAAAGGTCAAGACAACCTTCAAAGAAGCCAGAAATCCAGGGGGAGGCAAAGTATTTCCAAGCAGTTCCACTTTCCTCACACAGGCCAGGGAAGTTCAGAGAGAAGGATCATAAATAATGGACTTTATTTTCATTCTTTGCATATCTTCTTGCTGGTTCAGTGCCCAGTGTCATCCAGAGATGGAAGCTGATTGTGAGCCATTTTTGGATACTCCAAGATACCTTAAAAGGGACCCTTTCTTGTAATAGCAGTGCTTGGTTTCTGAAAGGCAGACTTTTGTTAATTTACTAACTGGTTTACACAGTCTACAAGTCTAAGAGAACTTTGATGAAAAATCAGATTTCTGATAACAAAAGCTTCTGTAAACTCACAAAGAAAGGCATTTTAAGATGTGTGGATAAAAGTACCCTATTCAAATTAAGGTACCTATTTAAATATCAAAGTAACCAACCATTGAGAGAACTTCTCTGGATTCCCATTACTTGATGTCTTCAAAGCAAGACCAGAGGATCATTCTTCCATATATGATATAGAATCTGGGAGACCCCAGAAAGGGCTCCTGCCCCTTCTTGATCCCTCAGCAGTGAGGAGCCCTCCCTAGGACTGAGGTTTGGAAAGTCAGGTGTTCCCTTCCAGCTCTGAGTTCATGGACAGAGTTCAGTAACTTGGTAACCAGTTATTACTAGAGGAGAAGAATTTACTTAAGGTAAACTACCACCAAACCACACCATTCCTTGGAGATAATAGACAAACCCTAACAGAAATAATTAGGAAAAAAAATAAATAAATCAGGAAGCAGAAGTCATAAGCTTTCCATAACCACTTCATTGTCTCAGAGGCCCTCAACTCTCCTCCTGTTCACAAAGCTTCTCCTCTCTGGAAAGTGTAAAAGAGCCTCTTGTGTGTGCAGAACAGTCATGTGAAAACAAAATTGTGTGTTGATGGCCTTGCAACTGATTTAATGAAGAAGTTTCAATTCCACCCTTCCTTCCTCTCAGCTCCGCCCTCTCCTCTGAGAGGGAAATTTGTTTGGGTTAATATGAAGGAAAAAAAGAAGCAAGCTAAAAATAGCCTCCTTTTTGCCTTAAAAAAGTTAAAGCTATGAATAAACAGCCTGAAACAGGAATGCAATTAATCTGCCCACCAAATTCCTACGCTGCTTTCTTGTTCTGTTCTTCAAAACATTTTCCTAAGGATCAAACACAGACTTATTTCTATCCTAGAGCTGCCTGCTTCCTCACAGGTAAGGCTTTGGCATGGGAGCAGGTTAGGAGACTGGATGAGCTGAGGATATAATCCAAGACTGTTAAGTACTGGAATATTTGAGCAATATCCTATCTGTTGTTTCCCTTTGCTGCTGAACAGACGCTTTGCATTATCTCCTAAAAAAATCTACCTTCCCACTAAAAAGCACTTGCACTGTTATCCCTGATTTAGGCCCAAGTCCCATCTGTCCCTGCCAGCACTGGCTGTCAGCACGGGAAGAGCAGGGTGCTCAGCCATCCTTCTCACCCCGGGCTGGGAGCCAGCACAAGGTTGGCTTAGACATTTACAGTGCAGAGCCAAATGAACTTCTTTAATCTATTCTGCTCCCCACGCTACATCATTAGCAAGGAAGCAGATCAAACCCCTTGCAAGCTGAATATTTGAACCCTAAACCTGATCCCACTCCTCCACTGCCTCACCAGTGAGACTCAGGTAGTGCTGCAGGAGTCACGTGCACTGTCCTCACCACGCAGAGAGCAGCAGCCTGTTGGCAGAGTTGCCTTTCATTCCCATATTCCCAGTTTCCCCTAGCACGAGGCATCACAGCACGCTGCCAGGGAGTGCTGGAGACACTGCTATGTAACCCAAGAGGAGTTACACTTGAAAAAAGAAACCCACCTCCCTCCTCTTACAGCAGATGAGTCCACTGGAAGGAGAAAGGAAATGCATCACTTTCATCTCAGAGTTCAGAGGGAATGTTTTATAGCTGTCAATCCCATCAACATCCTATTCATTGACACAGCAGGGACAGCAACTACTCTGAGGCAGGCTGCACAGTCATGAAGTAGCCAGGCTCTGAAAGAACTCTGCCCGGTGACATTTGGAAAGCAGGAGAGAAGACTTTCCTGTGCCCCTGGAGTCAATGCTGAGAGCCAACGCACAACAGGCAGCCCACATGAGTTCAAGCAGGTGCAACTACACCAGGCAAAGCCACACGAGGAACAAAACAGCACCTGCTGCTGGAACTGCAGGTAAGGAACAGGAATCCAAGCTCTTTGCAACCTCTGGTGTCCCAGGTCCAAGCAAGTGCCTTCACTCAGAGAGGCGAGACACACTCGGCCATCGGAGCAGACGGGGGGTGCTGGGGTCTCCTCTGCACACCTCAGTACTGCTGGCAAGGTACACAGCCCTGCATGGCCCACACATACACACTGTGCTGAGCAGCTCATTTTCACTGCTAGCGAGACCTCAGAGATACTCTTGGTGCTGTGCAGAATCACAAGACATCCTGGTTAATACTTATATCATCACTTCAACCACTATACTTGAGCCTTCCTTGGTCCCAGTTTTACCCCCAGTTCCTCAGCAAGGTGGAAAGCGTCCTTTAACAGAAAGGGAACTGGTGCAGAGATGAAGTCATGCTCCTGAATTCTCCGAGGGAATCTGCAAGCAGAGCAGCCAGCTGAAACCAGACTTGCAGAGCTCTAAATTACCAAGCAGACCACTCTCCTCTCGACAGGCACAGCAGCGGCTCACTCGGGAAGGCTGGTGGCTGAACAAAAAGCAGCAGCAGGTCGAGGCTGCTGTGGGTCAAGGTTAGAAGCCACTGCATTAGCAGGGCCACCAGTGCAGCACCTACCCTGCATCCAGCACCAGAGCAGGGCTGAGCTGCTCCCCAGGAAGCCTTGCTCGAGCAGGTACAACTTCAGACCCCAGCCTCCCCAAGGGTGCAGTGGCCAAATGCTGCAGCAGAAGAAAAGGCCCATGACATCACTAATTTGTGACCTCAGCCCTGCCATGCTGCCAGCTAGTTTTAGAAGATGTGGGTGGAGGTGGTTTCAGTGGATTCCCGAGGGATTCATCTTTCTCGGGGCGCTGTAAAGAGTCAGAAGGGAATGGATGTTGACTCAAGAGGCACAGAACGTGGCTGTCCGTGTGTGGAAGCTCTGCTGCTTTGGATCTGGAAGCCAAGAACTACAATGAGCAGCCCAGGCTGTTTCTTTGCAGAAACAACAGAGAGTCTAGGGCTCCTTCACTCAGGCTGCGAGTACAGGCGCTGCTGCCAGTGACACCCCTTTACAAGGAGTCTCTTAAGAAAACACCCACAATCACTGCAGATGATGTGTGACAAATGCTAATTGATGGAAACCAGCACGTCTCTGCCACAGCCAGTACATGCAGCCAAGTATCTGTCCACACACCAAGAGGCTTCTCCTCTGAGCAGTGTTTGCTAGCACACAGGATGCATCTCCCTTCAACCTCTTCTTCCTGCATTTTACCCAGCCAAAACTCCTGGTCCACAGTTATATCCATCCATCTAGTCAGGAAAACGTCTGCAGAGGAAGAGGTTGTATGGCAGGGGGGAAATCACAGGCAACCTCTGTGACAAAATCAAGCTGCCTTCAGCGGAGGCAAAGCTGGCCTGCAGGTTCACTGGAGGACCTCAGAGGAGAGTGCAGAGGTTGAGCTCCCTATTGTGTTTTAGCTTTTTTATTATTAAAGCAGTCATTTCTGCATAATAGTAAATCAGAAGAAAGGAAAGGCTGAGCTATAACTAACTCACACTGAGCTCCCTGTGGCACCAGCACCAAGTGCTTTGTACTTGGTCACAGAGAAAGGAGTGGAATTCAACAAGTTAAGAAATCTTGGTCACAGTGACCAGATGGAACCATGATAATGCAAGGTACAAGCTTGATCAATATTCATAATACATAAAATGTGTGTCTCGGGGCATGTCTGCAACACTGGAAGCAATCTTCCAGCTGAGCAGTTGTTTTTTCCTTTGGCTCAGCCTCACTTTTAACTACTTGTGATTGAAATGATTACTTTCACTCAATATTCAATTTCTGACAGGTATTATTCTCTACATATGCTGCAAGCTGGCATTGTCCTTCCAGGCAAAACACAACAGCTCACTAGAAGCAACCTCTTATTTTACAAGTCATGCATAATTTATGCATCAGCATTATTGACAAAGGCTAGAAATAATCATTGTGTCCAGTTCCCTTTCCTACAGCCTTTCAACAGAGATTTGAGGACCTTTTCCTTTTAAAGCACCACTTCATCCTGCTATTGCCATTAGTTTTTAGGAGAATCAGTTACCTGTGCACAACTAATTACCCCCAACTCCATAACCCAAAATCTACACCCTGCCAACATCCAATGCCATTTAATTGAAAAAGGGTCCTGCACTTCCTTAAGCACTCTGCATTTTCTTGCTGCTGTTCATGAAGCCCTCAAGTTCTCCTCACAGCAAACACCTGCACATGCATAGATTTGCTCCTGCCCCTCCAGTTGTGCAGATAGATTCTGCACTGGAGATACATGACTGACACATTCAGCTCTCCCAGCCAGTACAAGACAGGTAAATAATAGAAAACCAGCTCTGGTTTGCAGACTAAGTAATTGTTACACCACCTCTTTAAATAGTGTGAAATAACAAAATTACCTGAGCATGTTTCACCAAATTATTGGCAGAAGAGAATTATTGACAAAAGAATCACAGGCAAATTATGTGGATGTTCAGACAGCTGGTAGAAGTAGGGAAGAATTTTCTTCCCTGCATTTTTTTTGTAGGTAGAAATTCAAGTTTTTGAGGGAATGAGGATTTTCAAGCAGTTTCATTTGGTGTCCAAACAGCACTGCCTTACACTGCTGAGAAAACTCCAGCCTCTCATTTTAAGACTGTGCCAAGGAACAGACTCGGGGATGCTCCAGCACTGGGACACCCTCTCCTCTCTCCTGACACTGTGAGTACATGCCAACACACATATGATGTAATTGCTTCTAGCACTCCAAATGAGTCAGGAAGCTTGATTGTTGTTGCCCAACAAAATTATCTTCCCTCTTTTTTATTTTACAAAGTTCTTTCTGAAGCTGTTCTCAGGAACAAAATATTTTGTCCAGCCCTCACCTTGGTCATTGAGTGACCAACCAGGACACTCACAGAACAGTCTGCCACCATCCCCTCAGCACAAGGTGTGTAGGAGGCCAGGAACAAGAGTGTGCAATGCTGAGCTCCCAGTATGAGCTCCTGGGGCTGTGGGTGGAGGGGGGAGGGATGTACCCGTTTGGCTCGGGACTGGTAAATCAAATCCTTCTGCAGTAGTAAGTGAACTGACAAAGTATAAATAGAGGAAAAAGATTATTATCACAGATTACAGCTAACAAATTCTCTCTGGGTAAAACAGAGTGTGTGTAGGAGAAACTCACTGCGACTGGTGGTTTTGCAGATGACACACAAGATGCAGTTGGAAGTTGCTTTTGATCTCCCTCAGCAATAACAGCCGCCCCTGCAGCGCTGCCCCTGCAAGATACAAAACAACAGACTCAGGAGGCAAATGGGCAGGAGGCATCAGGAGCTGCTTCAATAACAGACTTGTCAGTCGAGGATTACAGCTCCCTGCTTCATGATCCCCTTCCCCACCCCTCTGCTCCCCCATGTGCTCTTCAACCACAGGGAAGTTTGTTGCTAAAATGAAACGAGAGTCAATCTTGACTTGGTGACCAACTGGAGAAAATCTCTCCTTGCACATTTCCAATACAGAATTAAAGAACATTTAAAAGAGGTGACTTTCCTCATTGAATCCACAGAGAAGCTAATGAAGTGAGAGGAAATATGCAATGGCAAGAGACTGAAGCACACTGGGCATGCAAAGGAAAGGCCAGGTAAAAAGTGCCCATAGAACAGCATTCAGTAACACCAGCATTCCCAGAAACAAGTTTTGCTGCTCCCAAGGAACAAGGCACTGAGAGCACTCAGATTTTTGCTACTCTATACATCTCCCTAGCATTAAGTTCAGAACTTGCAGGTAGATTTTAGTTAGCACTGACCCTACAAAAGACCTATGACATCCTTACTGACCACAGACCAGGACAATTTACCTTCACAACTGAAATTCTTTTGGTCTGTAGATAACTGTGCCTGGTTTGTCATCATGTTAATCCCTAAATTTTGTTGTTATTTTTTATTTCAAATGCTTAAGGCCATTAATTTCCAGATGGTCTAGAAACCTGGCACAACAGAAAGCAGGATACATCCCTGTTCTGTGCAGAACTGCTGCCTGACATTTCCCTGCCACATAAATCAAGCAGGCCCCAAAGGGCAATCAGCAATGCATTCCCTAAACACTACTTGATTTAACACAAAGAGCTAAGGAAGCAGCTATCAAGTGTTCCCTGAGAAGAGAGAACTGCCTGATGATTTTTTAGATTTGGGCTTTTTTTTTTCCCCTAAATTTGACAAATACCAGAAACAACATCACCTTTTAAGGCAAAAGGCAGCAGAAAGCAAAAATCCTTTTAAAGCCAGAGTGACTCATGACAGTAAAGATTCTTCCTCGAAAAACAAATTTGATCATGAAACAAGAACAGGCTAAAAGCCTTAGTAATAATAATGCAAATTAATCCTTCTCTCCCCGTGATTTGTGTGGACTGGTGCTGGCTAGAGCTTCAGCAGGTGCTCTTGGCTACTGGGAAAAAGAAAAACAGCTGGACAGAGGACTGGCCTGACCCAGGCTTCCTGCTCCTTTGCATCCCTAGAGACTAAACACAGCACAGATGCACAGGAACACATTTCAAGCCTTATCTTTTCCACAGGAGAGCAGGAGGATGTATGTATCTGAAGCTGCACCTCACTGACATCACACACACCTCCAACACAGCTGACACCAGCTCAAGAGAGAAGGCAGAGAAGATGCAAAAGCACAAATGACTCTGCTTCCAGTGAGCCTGTCATCATGTGTAACCCAGCACCAGCAGACCAGAGAAAGGTCTGGGTTGGAAGGGACTTTTCAAGTTCATCCAGTCCATCCCCCTGCACTGAGCAGGGACATCTGCAGCTAGAGCAGGTTGCTCAGAGCCCTGACCACCCTCACCTGGAATGGTGCCAGGGATGGGGCAGTGACCACCTATCTGAGCAACCTGGGCCAGGGTCTCACCACCCTCAGCATCAAAAATTTCTTCCTTCTCTCAGTCTGAACCCATCTCTTTCAGTTGAAAGCCATCAACCCTTACCCTGTGCCAAAAGGCCCTGCTCAAAAGTCTGTCCGTATCTTTCTGAAAGGTCCCTTGAAACACTGCAAGGCCACAAGGTCTCCCCAGAGCTCTCTCTTCTCCAGGCTGAACCCCCAGAGCTCTCCCAGCAGAGGAGCTCCAGCCCTCCCAGCATTGCTGGGGCTCCTCTGGCCCTGATCCAACAGGTCCCTGTCTCTGCTGAGGACTCCAGAGCTGGACCCAGCACTGCAGGGGGGTCTCCCCAGAGTACTGTGAGCAAAGGGGCAGGATCCTCCCCTCCCGTGCTGCCCATGCTGCTGGGGGTGCAGCCCAGGGTGCCAGTGGCTGCTGGGTGCCAGCTCATGGGGCTGGCTCAGCTCCAGCTTCTCCCCCCCAGCACCTCCAAGCCCTTCTTCACAGGGCTGCTCTTGATCCTTCATCCACCAGCCTTTGTTGACATGGGGGATTGACATACCCAGGTGCAGCACCTCGCACGTGGCCACTGCCACCAAATGTTAATCAAACTTGTTAAACAACATTAATGAAGCCTAGGTCACGTCTGGCTGATCAGACTGCAACCTGCCTCCTGAAACAGGCTGCCTCTGCCATCAGAAGTGGCAGCATTACACTAATGAGGGGATGTGATCTCAGCAGGCTGCATCTAAATCTACTCTTCAACTCTAGAAGACATCCTAAATCCTCCTCTGAGTACCACAGTCATTACACAGATTTCCCTTGACCTGTCCAACACGAGTCCAGGGCGCTGCAGTTGCAGGAAAGAAGCTGGTGGCAACATCAGTATGGAGGAAGAGACCAGGGCTCCAGTGCCTTCTCCAGAAATCACCTGCTACATATCCCCTGGAAAAATAGTTTGTCTGCTTGTGTCCCATTTCCATTCCCGGGTTGATTTTTCTCCCCAGCTCCCCTGCTTTCCTTTTTTTTTTGGGGGGGGGGGTGTCTCCTCTTTGACCAAGAGCCACCCTTTAGAAGATGTTTATTTCTATTTACAATGTGTTGCCAAGCACAGTGGGGTCTCTAAACATTAACTTCAATAACACCAGAACCTCAGCTGCCTGAATTCCAGTTACAGCTCCCTCAAAACCAGCTACAACAGACATCCTGCTCCAGAGACCAGAGGCAGGTGCTTAATCTTTCTGTCCTGGCTTGTGTCAAACATTTCCTGGCTCTCTGGTGTGCACCACACGACCTGCAGTCCCTCTGAAGAGAAGCCTGACAACTACAAACCATTTAGGAGATTTCTGAGGCTTATTTCACAGGTTCTTCAGGGAGGAAACTACAGGAGAGGGGGAAACTCAGTCCTAATGCCTAAATTCTCATTGTCTGATCAAAGACCTGCCCCTACCAGCTTAGCTTTCCAGGAACCTGGGCACCCCGATCTAGACAAGAGTCCTGCAATCTTTCTGATCACTTGAAATCTCTTCCTTCTATTCCTGTTCATTGACACGAGATGTCTCCTCACCCTCAGAGAAAACTGCAACTCTCCTGCTGTGCCCATACCCATCCCAGGTACTCATAACCCAGCAACTCTGCCAGACAAGCTACCTCCAGAGGTTTCAATATTCCTAATTAAATCAGAGTGATTAGAAGTTGGAAATTTGAAAACTTAATTAAGGTCAGCAGCTTTGAACGTGGTTTCCATTTTTAGGTCTCAACACCTGAAAAAGACTGATTCTCCCTGCTTAGTAACCATGAAAACAGGCTGATGTTTACATTAAAAGATGTCATACACTGAAGTTCAGCGTGAAAGATACATCAACTTTCATGTAGCTAAGCACTTACATAATAAACACTCTTGCTTATCAATAATATAAATAACTTGATATTGTTCAGCTTGGTAGAGTTGTTGATCTTAAAGTTGTTTCCCAACTCGAACTATTCTGTGATTTCCTTTTGACTGAAATTGTGGGGTTTTTGTTGTTGTTTCTTCTTTTACTTTGTTGTGGGTTGTTTTGTTTTTAGATTTTACTTCATGACAAGCTCTTAGAGTACAAATGAAACCCAATGAAAACCTGAAGAAACTGCATTTGCTTGCTCCTAAACTACCCCAAAACTTGATGGCTCACCAAGGGGAAAAAGTAGGTTTCACAAACTTTACATTTAAAATGGTATTGCGTGGAAATGTGACTGGTTCTGCCAGAATAATTTCACACCACCCTTCATTTAGGATTTTCTTCCATCCCTCCCCAGCCCAAGCTATCTGGTGTTCTCAGCTCACAACTTCCCAAGTTACCTGTCATGGAGCTGATATTGTTGTAAAACTTAAAGGACACCCCTCCTGCCTACACCTGCAGAAGAGGCTGCTGCTGTCACAGGTTACCCTGACACTGCAGAGAGCTCTTTTTCCAGACAATTAAGCCATTGATTTCCTGGGGTTTGAGCACTTTTTTTTTCCTCCTTTAAAGCCCTGGCCAAACCTGCACGGGTAAATGCTTTTTAATTTAAGTGCTATTAAATGGTCAGGGAAAGTTTAAATCTCAAGCTGATGTGTCATTATTTCAAATTCAGCACCGCAGAGGTTTATTTTTCAGAGCATAAGGTTAATGTCATATATACAATTACACACCAATACTGACACATAGTCCTCCCATGCTGTGATGGGCACAGGCTGGAGATACCATGAGGAAAGCAGCAGGAGCCACAGCAGGATGCTCCCGGCTCCCCAGGCAAGGGGAACACCACACTGCCTGAGCTCACCAGCCAGCTCCAGGGTCACCCCCCACTCTGTCAGATGCCCACTGAATGCTGTGGCATGACACTGAGCCACAGCAATGCTCCAAGCTGCCCCAAGATCATCCACAACACCCGAGGTCATGCAGGAAGGTAGAAGTGACCTTCCCAAGGACTCTGCTGCAGAGCTGGGAGATACAGCAAGTACACCCACACTCCCATGAGAGCCCAGCCCCCCAGGGAGCCACAGACAGGTAAGTGCCGTCCCATGAGCACACCTGAGCAAGCAGCAGGACCCAGGGACGAGCAAGGAGGCAGGAAAATCAGCCAGTGTAGGCAGGGGAAATTCTGGTCGCAACAACAACAGTTTACACATTATTTAATCTTGGACTCAAATCAATCCAGTGAAACACTTCAGCAAAGCAACAAAATGTTTCCAAGTACTGCAGCTTCTGAAAAGTACTGTTTTGGTTTTTTTCTTTTAAGGCTTTTTTTTTACAATCATAGAATAGTTTGGATAGGAAGGGCCTTTTAATGGTCACCTCATTTGACCTCACCTGCAATGAGCAGGTTGCTCAGAGCCCCATCCAACCTCACCTGGAATGGTGCCAGAGATGGGGCAAGCTGGGCCAGGCCATCACCACCCTCAGCATCAAAAACTTCCTCCTCCTCTCCAGTCTAAATCTCCCCTTTTCTAGGGTGATTTNTGTGTCAAACATTTCCTGGCTCTCTGGTGTGCACCACACGACCTGCAGTCCCTCTGAAGAGAAGCCTGACAACTACAAACCATTTAGGAGATTTCTGAGGCTTATTTCACAGGTTCTTCAGGGAGGAAACTACAGGAGAGGGGGAAACTCAGTCCTAATGCCTAAATTCTCATTGTCTGATCAAAGACCTGCCCCTACCAGCTTAGCTTTCCAGGAACCTGGGCACCCCGATCTAGACAAGAGTCCTGCAATCTTTCTGATCACTTGAAATCTCTTCCTTCTATTCCTGTTCATTGACACGAGATGTCTCCTCACCCTCAGAGAAAACTGCAACTCTCCTGCTGTGCCCATACCCATCCCAGGTACTCATAACCCAGCAACTCTGCCAGACAAGCTACCTCCAGAGGTTTCAATATTCCTAATTAAATCAGAGTGATTAGAAGTTGGAAATTTGAAAACTTAATTAAGGTCAGCAGCTTTGAACGTGGTTTCCATTTTTAGGTCTCAACACCTGAAAAAGACTGATTCTCCCTGCTTAGTAACCATGAAAACAGGCTGATGTTTACATTAAAAGATGTCATACACTGAAGTTCAGCGTGAAAGATACATCAACTTTCATGTAGCTAAGCACTTACATAATAAACACTCTTGCTTATCAATAATATAAATAACTTGATATTGTTCAGCTTGGTAGAGTTGTTGATCTTAAAGTTGTTTCCCAACTCGAACTATTCTGTGATTTCCTTTTGACTGAAATTGTGGGGTTTTTGTTGTTGTTTCTTCTTTTACTTTGTTGTGGGTTGTTTTGTTTTTAGATTTTACTTCATGACAAGCTCTTAGAGTACAAATGAAACCCAATGAAAACCTGAAGAAACTGCATTTGCTTGCTCCTAAACTACCCCAAAACTTGATGGCTCACCAAGGGGAAAAAGTAGGTTTCACAAACTTTACATTTAAAATGGTATTGCGTGGAAATGTGACTGGTTCTGCCAGAATAATTTCACACCACCCTTCATTTAGGATTTTCTTCCATCCCTCCCCAGCCCAAGCTATCTGGTGTTCTCAGCTCACAACTTCCCAAGTTACCTGTCATGGAGCTGATATTGTTGTAAAACTTAAAGGACACCCCTCCTGCCTACACCTGCAGAAGAGGCTGCTGCTGTCACAGGTTACCCTGACACTGCAGAGAGCTCTTTTTCCAGACAATTAAGCCATTGATTTCCTGGGGTTTGAGCACTTTTTTTTTCCTCCTTTAAAGCCCTGGCCAAACCTGCACGGGTAAATGCTTTTTAATTTAAGTGCTATTAAATGGTCAGGGAAAGTTTAAATCTCAAGCTGATGTGTCATTATTTCAAATTCAGCACCGCAGAGGTTTATTTTTCAGAGCATAAGGTTAATGTCATATATACAATTACACACCAATACTGACACATAGTCCTCCCATGCTGTGATGGGCACAGGCTGGAGATACCATGAGGAAAGCAGCAGGAGCCACAGCAGGATGCTCCCGGCTCCCCAGGCAAGGGGAACACCACACTGCCTGAGCTCACCAGCCAGCTCCAGGGTCACCCCCCACTCTGTCAGATGCCCACTGAATGCTGTGGCATGACACTGAGCCACAGCAATGCTCCAAGCTGCCCCAAGATCATCCACAACACCCGAGGTCATGCAGGAAGGTAGAAGTGACCTTCCCAAGGACTCTGCTGCAGAGCTGGGAGATACAGCAAGTACACCCACACTCCCATGAGAGCCCAGCCCCCCAGGGAGCCACAGACAGGTAAGTGCCGTCCCATGAGCACACCTGAGCAAGCAGCAGGACCCAGGGACGAGCAAGGAGGCAGGAAAATCAGCCAGTGTAGGCAGGGGAAATTCTGGTCGCAACAACAACAGTTTACACATTATTTAATCTTGGACTCAAATCAATCCAGTGAAACACTTCAGCAAAGCAACAAAATGTTTCCAAGTACTGCAGCTTCTGAAAAGTACTGTTTTGGTTTTTTTCTTTTAAGGCTTTTTTTTTACAATCATAGAATAGTTTGGATAGGAAGGGCCTTTTAATGGTCACCTCATTTGACCTCACCTGCAATGAGCAGGTTGCTCAGAGCCCCATCCAACCTCACCTGGAATGGTGCCAGAGATGGGGCAAGCTGGGCCAGGCCATCACCACCCTCAGCATCAAAAACTTCCTCCTCCTCTCCAGTCTAAATCTCCCCTTTTCTAGGGTGATTTCTCCTGTCCCAACAGGCCCTGCTCAAAAGTCTGTCCCCATCTTTCTGCCAGGCTCCTTAAATACCGAAAGGCCACAAGAAGGTCTCTCTCGAGCCTTCTCTTCTCCAGGCTGAACACCCCCATCCCTCTCAGCCTGGCCTCCCAGCAGAGTTCCAGCCCTTGGATCATTTTTGTGGCCTCCTCTGGACCTGCTCTTTTCAGCTGTTCCTTTTAAACCGATGACTTAAAAGACTGTTATCTTAATTTTGTTGCTGTGGATACACCAAAACACATCTTGCTCCCAGAAAATCTTCGAGCCAGTAAACAGCACCATACAATTTCTACCACAGCACTTCCAGGGGAAGACACCCCTGCCCCAGCTTTGCCCTCTGAGGTAACTTCACCCAAACATTCTTAATTCTGAGGCAAGTGCAGATCTTCTGCTCACCACAATGCACAAACCATGTCAGACTGTGGCAGTTCCTTCTGCTCTGATCTTCCCTCTGGCTGCAGAGTAGCTGGATCCGGCCACGGCCCTGGGCTGGCAGAGCTGTGCAGCAGGGGCCACAAGCCCCTCACACAGCCATTACCAGTAACCCTCTCTTGCTGGGCCAGTCCCTGTGGCTACAGCAGCCACATGGTGGGAAATGAAGAGCTGCTGGGCAGTAATTGCAGAGCCCTGGTGCTTGGCAGCAGTGTGACCGTGTCTGTGGGTGAAGCACAACTTGGATCCACCAGGATCAGGCCAGGACAAGAAAATCCACATTGTCCAAAGCATTGTTTACTCTGACAAGTGTTGCTCTAAACAACTTTCTGGATCTCCCCACAGACTACTAGGCAGAGGCTCATTATGGGATAACCACACAGGATACATCAAAATTATTTGTGGTTTACGCAGGAGACCAATGATCACCTTTCAGGCAGGATCAGCAAGTTTCCCACCCACACTTTGGATGCTTAAAAAGCATCCATCAGTACCTACAAACCTGGTATCTACACCAAACATACTAAGCAACTTTACACACTGCTTGTACCTTAGACACATTCCCCCTGGAGAGGGATTTGAGAAAGTCCTTTAATGGGATTGTGAGCACCACCAGGCCTCAGGAAAACCAAACACATCTCCTGAGGGATCCACATTGATTTCTGCAGTTGTTTTAAGTCCCACTGGAGACATGAAGATTGGCTTAAACCACCACAAATATTCTGGAGTATCTTAACACTCAAGTCAGGAGACACTAAATAGCTTTGGAACCGAGTTTAGATGTTTTCAGAAGTTTTGTGCTGTCAGTTACACACCACACTGTGCCATTTAGATAAAGCCACTTGACAGCAGATGCAGTTCATAGAATGGTAGAGGTTGGGAGAGGCCTCTGGAGATCGATTCCAACCCCCTGCCAGAGCAGGACACACAGGAACACAGCCAGGGGGGTTTTGAAAGTCTCCAGAGAAGAAGACTCTACAGTCTCTCTGGGCACAAGGGTCAGGCTCTGACACCCTCACAAGAAAGATTTTTCCTCATGTTGAAGTAGAACCTTTTTGGTTCCAGTCTGTGCCCATTGCCCTTTGTCCTATTACAGGGCACCACTGAAAAGAGACTGGCCCCTTCTACTTGACACCCACCCTTCAGATATTTGATTAATAAGATCCCCCTCAGTTTTCTCCAGGCTAAACAGCCCCAGGGCTCTCAGTCTGAGAGATGTTCCAGTCCATCATCCTCATAGCATCCATTGGATTCTCTCTAGTATTTCCCTGTCCCTACTGAACTGAGGAGCCTCATCATCAGCCTGGCACAGCCTCGAACCCCTTGTCTAGTTTATACTTCACACTCCTGTTGTTACTCCCTTTGTACAGCTAGTGCTGCAAACACAACACACAGGTGAAGCCCCTTTCAGAAGCCCCTGCTCATACAGCACCATAAGCATCACCAAAGCACAGTGGTTCTCTGAATCCCAGGAGCCACCTTGCCCCTGCCCTGAGCAGAGAACCAACCAAAGCTTGTTTCCCCCTCCTGAGGAACGCTGCTGTTGCTGCCTACAGAGAGATGATGCTTAAGAAACGCACCATGGCTGTATCAAAGCTTTGTCTCCAAAGGTGTAAGCAAACCCCTGCCATGAAGATAACACCCTCTCGCTTCTGGGCTGCTTTATCATTAAGCAGTCCATGGGAGGGATAAGGCAGAGGGATGATACCTCACAGCTGGACAGGGACAAGAGTGGAAAGTCAGCCACGGGAAGTCAAGCAAGGTCTGGAACTGGTTGGAAGAAAGTAATTCCTCATTATGGGCAGGCTGTGAAGTACAAGCCAATAAATGGTGCTCACGTTCCATAGAGCAGGAGAGAGGTTTAAGAAATAACAGTCAGACTTGGAAATACAAGTTGTCTTGTGCCTGGTCCATGCTTTTGGTGATATGCCAATGCCATTGTATTCCCAGGTATGCAACTTCATCTGCAGTGAACACAAACCCAGCCAGCAGTTCCACACTGTCTCCTTTCTGGACTTTAATCTCTCAGTGTAGGTGACTCAACCACTACTTCTTCCCATTTACTTTTGCTAACCTGAAAATCTGATTAACTTAGAGACAATTACATGATGTGCCCTTGTGGCCAAGAAGACCAATGGTATCCTGAGGTGCATTACAAAGAGCGTAACAGCCCTGGGGCTGTTTAGCCTGGAAAAGACAGAGGGAGTATCTTTTACATCAAATATCTGAAGGGTGGGTGTCAAGTAGAAAGAGACAGTCTCTTTTTAGCAGTGTCCTGCAATAGGAGAAGGGGAATGGACACAAACTGGAACCCAGGAAGCTCCACCTCAACAAGAGGAAAAAATTCCTTCCTGTGAGGGTGGCAGAGCCTGGCCCAGGCTGCCCAGAGAGGTTGTAGAGTCTCCTTCTCTGGAGAGACTCCAAACCCCCTTGGATCTGTTCCTGTGTGGCCTGCTCTGGCTGATCCCGGCAAGAGGATTGGACTCTGATATTCAGAGGTTCCTCCCAACCCCTAACCTTCTATGATTCAGGAACTGGTGATATTTTATCACCACATGAACATACCCATAGCTGTGTCCTCCCTGCACCCTTCCACCTGGATGAAAATCCAGGTGGAGATGATGAGGAAACTCAGGTAAGTTGGAAGCCATCCTCCTTCCCACTGGAGAAAGCTCAGATTACCCTGAAGATTCACCTCTGCCGGGCCAGCACATTCACCAAGCTACCTGAGGCTTCCCCTCAGCCCTTCCCAGCCCTGCTGGTCCCTCTGGGGAGTGAAAGGCATGAAACAGTTCCTGAAGCAAGGTCAGTTTATACTGATTAATGATCTGGCTCAACATGCCCAAGGAACCAGTGCACTCATCATTTATCCTAAACAGCAGGATATTACAGTAGATTATGATAGCTGCTCTGAGGAGCTTTTCAAAACTCTTCTCTACACCTTTAAGCACTGTCAGAAATGGAGAGGTCCTTTGCCAGGAGTAAAAACACCTCTAGATCAGCACCCAGTATGGAGTCTGTAAGAGAACGACAAACAGCAGCAGCATTTACAAACAGGTTACAACAGCATTTACAAAACAGCAGCACACGTAGTATAGAGGTTTTGATACTATGATTTCCAAAAGAGAGGAGATTTGGACTGGAGAGAAGGAAAAGGTTTTACACTAATGAGCCTGAAAAGGTTTTACAGTAACCATTTACACTAATGGTGATGAGACTACAGCCCAGGTTGCCCAGATGTGGTCCCATCCCTGCCACTATGGCTCCATCCCTGGAACCATTCCAGGTCAGGTTGAATGGGGCTCTGAGCAACCTGCTCTAGTTGTAGGTGTCCCTGCTCCTTGCAGGAGGGTAACACTAGATGTGCTTGAAAGGTCCCTTCCAACCCAAAGCAGTCTGTGACTATGAATTCACATGTACTGCTTTCAGTAAACTCAAAACTCTCTCCTCATCATGCCCAAAGCAAAGCCTGATATCCTGCCTTCTTCAGGAACAATCCAGGTCTCCTTTCTGCCTTAGAATGTTGTGTTAGTCTCTGATTTTTAAAAGGTACATGAAAAAAAAGCATAGCTGAAGTCATGAGGAAACCAGACCATATTCCAGTCTCTCCCATGTCCTTGCTGCTCAGCTTCCCAGACAGTTGACTCAAGGCAGTGCACAGGACCCCGAGTCCTTCCACCTCCTGCCCATTAGTACAACACACCCTGTCCCTGCCTCACAGACACTGCAGCTGAAACAGATGAGGCTGGCAAAGAAAAACAATTTACCTCATTTGTGTTTTCAAGAGACTAAGGATTTTGCTCACAATGGCACAAAGGAGACTATGGCAGAGGGACTGAGCTCAAACATCTCTGTTCATTAGTATGACTCCAATTATGTGTTTCCTTTCAAGAGCAGTGTCCAGTCACATCCCACCATGAGAGGAAGGACTTGGGCTGCAGACAGTTTTCTCTCATTCCCCTCACTCACCCGAGGCAAAGCAATTGTATTTTCCTGGATTTCATGACTTGAATGCACAGGTAAATGTCACAACACAAACAGTTACTGCTCTGTCTGCAACAAAACAAGGTACATACTGCTCATACTGATGGTAACAGTTTTCTTCCCTCACAGAAACACCCCAGGAGTCCCAGACCCATTTCCCTTGTGAATTAAGGGATTTTCATGTATAACAATAGATGAAACCTCAGGCACATCTAAGAAAGAGGACTAGTGAAAACAATTCCTGCAGGCTCATTCCTCTTGGAAACTCCTTCAGCTATGTCTTCAAGATGAAATAAAGTATTAGTCTACAGATTATTATCAAACTTGAGGATATCTTCCATAACCTCCCAGTTGGCATCTCCTGCACAATGTAAAAAACACAATGACCTTCTTCAGAGTTTTTCCCTTTGTTTTTTATTAAGGGGCTCTGTCAGAGTAAGTCCAAACACCCCCAACCAGCTGGAGGCACCTCACATGCCTCAGTTCTACCCTCAACAACTCCAGTTTAAAAGACAGAGCAGAGACAAGGAGAGAACATGAAAAAAGAATTCAAGTTCCTCTCATCTCTCACTTGCTAAATGTATCTATAGTTACCTTGGTCAGCAGCATCTGTCAGGGAATTAACACAAAAGCAAGGACCGTTTGGGTCCATTTATTGATTAACAAGGATATTTTCCGAGCAAACACCTTCCTTGCCCTATTAGTCGCACCCATCTAACCAATGTGCCAGTAAAGCACACAAAAGAGTCCCTTCTCTTCAATAAGGAGAGACAAAGGAATGAAAGGAAAGGTTTGCAATGAGTGGAGAAACAGATCAGAAACATCAATATGTTTAAATAGAGATGCCAGCTTAACGAGCAAATAAACTGCAGCACTTCCCTTCAGATAAGAACTAAGTGATGGTTAATCAAGGTAGTCATTGTGCACTGATGGAATCGGTCCAACTGCTGAAAAATAACGTTTCACTGAAAAAGTTCTCCAGTTCATAGCCAGAATAAGAATGGCAGATACTGGTCTAGTTTGCAGACACCAGTCTAGTTTGTTTCTTTCTAACAAGTTAAAATAGTAACTAGTAAATGTTATAAACTCTGCAGTGAAGTGTTTGCCCTCCCCCTCAGTCACAGATGTCATCACCATCCCATACTGTGGGAAAGTCCCATTCCCAGGCAAGAGAATACTGAACAGCACGGCTGGGGAGAACTGGATTCCACAAAAGAAATGGTCACTGGGGATGAGAAAACACACTTGACCCCCATTTTCTTTTTAAGGAGCACATGCCTTTAGCAGATCCTGCTACTGGGCACGTTTTGTAAGGCAGAAAGTAACTCCCTTATAGATTTATCCCTCTCTCCTTCTAACACTTCCTTTGTAAGATCAGCAAGTAAAGTTTCTGTAAGGTCAAAATTGGCTTTTCACCCTCTAGAGACCCAACTGGTCTTTTCAAGCAGTTTAATAGCCTTTATCTCCTGAAAACATTTCAGTTACGTGGGTGGCTCCTCTGATTCCCCTTGCATCATAAACTATCCACAGGCCCTGCAGACAGCATCAGGCACCGAGTGACACTTCAGCTGAGTACACACAGATTACAGGAGCACACACCACGGATAACATCTATCCTCTCATGCCCATCAAAGCTGAGGAGACTTCGTCCCAGCTCACGTGGTTGCCAGGCTCATTCTATGGCAATACCCAGCCAGCTTCAGCCCTGCTGCCCCTTAAGCTGCATCACAACAGGCTGTCCAAGCCTGTTCCTCTTGCCATCAGCACCTTCTTCCACACAAAGCTCGCCCTGCCTAAGGGGAGAAGCTCCCAACTGAACAAAACTTCCACCTCAGGAGATGCAAAGGTCTGGAAGTCCAGCAATTGAAGACATTCATTGGATAACAGAACATCTCTGTGCTGTGTGTGGGGTCAGTCTACCAATATATTGCTATATTTTATATATCAGTGAAGAAACCAAACCACAGCAGTGTGGAAATGTAAACTCTGAGTGTCCTTGTTCAGCTGTATGTTTGTACACACACATTATTACCTCTACTTTACTTTGGGTGCTACTTAGAAGATCAGCATCAAGCAATAACACGACTCCTGCACACACAACACAGTATCTGCCACCTTTAACATCCATGTACCTCAGCCACATGCTCTGATTTCTGTACATCTTACTCTTTACTGCTTGTCTTCTCATCTACACATCTACACCTTGCATCATAAAGAACCATAATCACATCCCTAATATATCAAGGTCACAGTCCAAGCACACAAACCAGATTATAGAGTATTCATGACAACAAACTTGGTATCTAAACTAGGAATCGAAGCATTTCTCCAGCTTCCAGGCTGGTGCCAGACTGCATTCTGGTTTTGCTGTTGCCACCACTCAAGACTGCAAATAAATTCACACATGGTCTCAAACTCTGTCTTCAGGAATTTGTCACTTTTGAATAGATTAACAAAAAAAATATTGAGAAGGGGGTTGAGCTTTTCACCCGCCAGCCCTACCAGCATCCTTTTTCATCGATCTCACTATCTGACACAGTCACAACTGGAAATTAATGGCCTAATCACATTTAATTCCTGGCATTTATGATAATAACATGATCTTGATGGACCCATTTAGCATTAATAGTGCCACTGGTCATTAATTCAGGTGAAAAAATTTCCCTTTGCAACTCAGTATTAACCACACCAATCAATAATTATAATCTTGAAATACTACTGACTTCTACACTAAATCCTACAATGGAACTATAAGAAAACAGGGCTTTCTGGCACTTAAAAAGGGAAGAGCATGAAAAATTTGTTTCACCAAAGCCTTAAAATACCACTCAAAAGGAAAAAAAAAAAAGCTGAAATGAAATGGGAGAAAAATGTGTGTCTTCAATTAATCTAGAAAATTAGGAAGCCCTTAGAAGACCCTGAATAAGATAAACATCCTGGGTTCAAGTCCTGTGGTCTTCATTTCCATTAATAGTGTAATTATCATATGTGGTGCAGGGAGTCCACAGTGTGCCTTCCAGATTCCCACACACGAGCTGCCAGGCGGAAGACTGAAATCTGTCCCCATCACAGAAATCACACCCTGGGATCTCTGCTAAGTCCCTCTGGTGCTGCAAAGCCAAGTCCCCCACCAAGCAGCCTCTCCACACATCACACCAATTCTTTCATTCCCTTCTCCACAGTTTATTCTGCATTGGAAATAAGTTGTGTCTCCTTTTTCATGTGTTTTCTCTGCTTAAGTATGTTGTTTCAGAAAGGGACTGGCCCTTCTCCATGTGGCAGTCAGACCTGCTAAGCAGTCTTGCAATTCAACCGACAAGAATTGAGAGAAAAAAAAAATAAAAATGAAGGACAGGTCTACCCCAGCATTTATGAGCTCTACATGGCTAACAGAGCACATTGCTGAGGCTCAGAAGTGCTCCCAGAAGGGGTAATTTATACATTGAATCCAAACCATCAGTAGTGCAGAGCAAGCACAGCCCAATCGTGGTCTGTGCAGAGCCCAGAGTCACCCTGGCAGGAGCCTGCTCCTCCAGGTTGGCCACTCCAGCTGATTCCTACTTCTCCTGTCTTCAGCTGAAAATGGAAAGTGAGGTAAAGTAACACCCTGTTAAACTTGACATTCAAATCCCTTCCATGCCAAGAGAAGCTGCTTACTGCAAGGGTGGCTGAGGGCACCCAGCACCTTGCAGGGAGATATGGATCCAGCTCTGCACTAGGCTGAGTCTGAGAGAGGCAGAAGATCAGTTGGTCTCCCTGCAGCTCTGCCCTAGCAGCACCTCCACAGCTCCTGGTCACTCCTCACAAGAATGATGAAAAGGTTACAGATTTTGATGCACAGGATCAAAGTCTCTGATAATTGAGAGCTGGAAATTAAATTCATTGGTACCATTTTATGCAGCTGGTGAAGGAAATTTTTTTTCAAATTCAATCCGGACAGCAGGCCTTAAAAATAAATTCTGCTGCTTTGTGTGTGGGTACAAGAGGAAGAGCCTGTCCTTTTCCCAAAGCCTCTCTCAATCCTTTTTATGGCTCTGCACTGATAAGGCCAAAAGGCAGGTTCAGAATCTCCAGTTAACATATGCAGCAGCAAAAGGGAGAAATCTCCCTTATTAAGCAGACACCAGTTATGCGAAGGAGAGAACCAGAAGTAGCTCCTTTTCCCCATGGAGACTTTTCTGTAAGCAGGTCCAGCATCCCCGAGAGCTCAGAATTGCAGAAAGTCCCAGACTGGCACATTAAAAGGCAGGATTTTGTGACCCAAGCAAATCATTTTTGCAGAGACCCACAGAACTGCAGCAGCACAAGATACTTCTGCAGATTACACCCTGCTGCAGCCATTGTGCGTGAAGTGCTCCAAGGACATTACAAGGAAATATTTGTCCCCTGTGAGGACCTTTTACTCAGTTAGGCTTTGATCTTCCCTACACACCATGACAGAGACCAAGGAACACAAATCAGCTTCTCTCAAGTTTAGTTGGGTGTTGAGTATTTCAAGCTCCAGGTACCCTCAAAACTTTAAATAGAGCAGGAGTTGGGTGCTGCCATCTCACTTAATGTCACTGACTGCAGAAAAATCACCTAAAAACCCATCTCCTCCCTCAGCCAATTCATCTTCCCTGCGTGGCCATGCAGTAGCAGGGCAGTGTGCCCCTGACAGGCACTGATGCACTGGCTTTTCATGTTGATTTCATGCATCTTGTTGGAGTAAAGCCATGGCAGGGGCATTTGTTATTCCTTCTCCTCAAGCTTGTACCAAAACACAAACAAACAAGGTCTTTGCCATAACACCAGTCAAAAGCAGGTTAGTTTATTCCCTTAAAGCAATGTGGAATAGCTTTACTTAATTCTGATTTGTAGAAATCAAAGCTAGTTTTAAATTGAAGAGGATTTTTTTTAACTAGGAATTATGCTACAGACTAATTCTTCCATATTTTACTTAGGACATTCAAATAACCTTTCAAGTACTCCAGAAAACAATGCCCATGCCAAATTTCAGTGTTAGAAGGTTCTTTTTCAAGTCACACATATAATACAGCTCTGACTTTTGAGGTTAACTCAAGCTTTATAAATAAAGCCCAGTGTCAAGTACTGCTTTCAGCAAGTACCAAAGAGTGAATGCTCTGATTTGCATTCTCTCCAAATGTCAATACTTCACTCGAGAAAACAGAGAGGTGAAAAATCAGGACAGTTTGTTTCTCTTCACCACTCTCAGCTATAAACAAGGTGGAAAAGTCAAGAATCTACTTCTAGCAGCCTAAGTGTCACAGGCCCCATCTTTCCTTTAAATTAGGGCCTAGCTGCATCTTTTAGGGTCACATTCATTTTTTTCTGAAGTGACCACAAACAAGCACCCAGTAATGGCTGTTTAAAAAATTAGTTATTGTCAGAGTCAGGGCACATTAAGACAAATCAATCTTTCTCCCAGTCCCCTTTTCTTAACCTGCATTCAAAATATGATACAGGGGAAGTTAAACTACGATTCAAGTGCTGTACTGGTGTCATTTCAATCTCTATTAAAACCATCAGTAATAATCCAGCTACAGCAGCCAACGACAAAGTTAACTGAAAGAAAAAAAACCAGCCAGCCCAGGATTTAACAGAGCTGTTGAAGTTTGTTATTTGCCAGCTCAGATCACAGTCGGGATCCATGTCTGGCCTGAGGCATCGTCCTCAGCCCCACACCACAGCCATGTGCTTCACGTTAAAATGAAGGACAAGCAAGAGTCCTCCAGGGTTCAGACAGTTGCCTTTTTAAAGTCACACACTCCTCTCATGGCTGCATAACCGGGCACAAGCAAATCTCTGCCTGCCTGTGACTGCCCTGCTGCTGCTGCCACCCAACAGCCTCCCGAGCTGGGGGCTGAGCGAGGAGGAAACAAAAGCAACATCTCAAAAGGACAGAAAGTGGCCCCTCCAGGTCTCCAGGAGCAGCAGCACCAAGGACTACAATAGGTGAAGCAGCTTCCACCCAGCCAGCAGTTTGGCTTTGTCAGATACCAGTGATTTGGCAACCTCTGTTCGTTACCACAGATCCCCCCCAGTTCCAGATTGCTGTTGACCTATTGAGAAATCCTTAATGAACAGCACATGTTGTGGGATGTGAGCGAGCACAACGGGAAAACAAGAGAGCTACAGAGGAGACAGCTTCAGAAAGAGCAGCACAAGCATTTTGGCTTTCAGATGTGTCTTGCAGCAGAACACGCCGTGACCCTGCTCTGTGCCAGCCTTGGCCAGCCTCTGCCGGGGTGGCATGGGGGGGCAACAGTAAATCCATCCCCCAGCCTGGGATGAAACACTCCCATCTTCACAGCTGGAGCTGGACTGAGACACACAGATCTCTATCTGGTGCTGTGGCCAAAGGCAGAATTCCTGTTTAGTGTGAACATGAAGCAGCTGAATCTAAAGACTTACAGCACGGAGAGGGGCAGCACAAGAGGAATGCTGTCAGAGGGCACCACATCACCTTTCAGATACAAATATCCACTCAGAGACAACACATGTGGCTCAAGAGCCCCAGAGCCTCTTTCCCTCTCTCCATTGGCCTCCACTACAGCCCTTTGTCATCCAACAGACATTTTTCCAGCCTGGCTCCTCACCACATTGTAGAAGAGCCACCTGCCTTCACAGAGAACGTCCCAAGACCCAGGAGACAGCTCAAGTCTACACAGCACAGAGTCCTCTTGGTGCCAGGATTTGATCCCACCTTGCACAACACTTTCAGAACACGTGCAGTGGTCCCAGCACAGTCCCCTTCCAAAGCTCAGCACAGCCCAGGGCCAATGGAAAGTACCAGCTGGTTCCAGCACCTTCATCTTTTTTTAATCAAAGCTGTCAAAATAAATTGTCAACGACTCCCAAAAAATCCCAGTGTTTGATACCAGAGATAAGCACCATTATGCAACAGTGGAATTGGAGACATGAATACACTGCATTATCTCAGAAACTGAGAACTTCAGAAGGAAAATAGGCTACAGCATTACTAAATTTCAGCCTCCAAAGGTCCCTCCTTTAATCATCGAGCACACGCTCCAGACAGGAATGCATTACTTTTTACTGCTAGCTGGCTGAGGGCGATTTCATTTCCTATAAGGAGCACCCATAAGACATGATGGAGCGAATGTCAGGACAAAATAAGTAGTGTATGGTACCCATCTCAGAGACAATTCTTCCCCAGCAATCATTTCATCCTTTACAAGGTTTTATTGCATTAGGTTAATAGTATTTTTTGTCNAGTCAAGGTGCTTCACTCGTGAGAAAACAGCTCCTTTTGCCCTGTTCTCCTTCCCAATTGACCATTGGTCAAAGTGTATGTGCTGGTTCCAGTGTCTTCCTGCTGTACTCTTGGGACGTCTCCTCTGAAGGGATGACAACTCTCCCTGGAAGGCTCACGTCTCCCCTGAGTGGCTCTGCTGGCACCAGCGTGCCTCTGGATTGATTAAGGTGCTGCTAAGCAGGAATTAAGGCATCAGGCTCTCCAAGCCCTTGCTGCACAGATCATCTCCCCTGGGGAAACCAGCAGGGCAGCTGTGCCAGTCAAGTGGGCTGGCTACCCCTGGAGGATATGGGGACCTCTGGACTCAGGGTTACAGTGTGAGTGGAGCAGACACCATGATGCTCGAGGTTTTCTTGAACAGCTTGGTGAATGATGGGCAAGAGGGTCACTTGCTCAGGCCTACAGAGCAGGGGAGGTGTCACAGAGCAGTGGGAGGAGGCTCTGCATGTTGGAGTAGACCAGAGCAAACTGTGGTAGGGTGTTGTTTTTCTGCTTGTCAAAAAAGAAGTGCACCCACATAAAAGCTGATCAGACTAACCATGAAGATGAAGGCCCAGGAAGGTGGTGGAGATGAGTAAGTGGTGAACTCTGTTCCTGTGTGCTAGCTACAGGCTATAAATGTGAGCAGAAGCAACACATGCTTCTCTTTGTGAGCATATGACTCGAGAGGACTACTGAGATGCCTGGGATTAGCATATGCCTGAGTGCTTGGTGGAGCCAGGTCTCCCTTGGGTGTGAATGCGAGAGGGAGCAGTACTGGGAGTCCTCTCCCTGCAGGCACGGGGTGAGCCGAGCAGGACAGGGGGTTGGGATGTCAGACACCCCTGTGCTGCTGCTCGGTGTCCTCTCTCCCCACCTGTGGCTCTGGTCCCCCTCCCCACGGGATGGTGACAAGGTGAGCGAGCGGGACTGTGAGCTTCCCATCAAAAGAGCAGCATCTGTTGTTTTTAGCACTTGCTGGAATCACGGGTGTCTTAAATCCAAGTAACAGTGCATTAAGGTTGTTGGAGGTATTAATGCTCCATATTTCCCTTTTTCCTTCTTTTAGAGAGGGCCTTAGCTTTGCTTGCTCAGGGCTCCCTAGAGCTGGTGTTGATGTCAATAGCAGTGGCTTATTAATGTGGGTTTTTTGTTGGTTTTTTTCCTCTCTCCCTTGCCTGTGTCACACGGGTGTCTCTCTAAAAGCAGAATGCCAGTGCAGGTCAGGTCCGTGAGTGTGAAAGGACACACGTGGTCCCTGCAGGTCAGCCAGCGTTCCTGGCTGCGGCACTCGGCTCGGCCTTAAACATGTTATTAGCCTTTGGCTTGGGGAAGCCATATGGCCAACAAATCTGGCCAGAAGCGGACTGAATCCAATTCACAGAAAGCTGGTAAACCTGGATTTGTTGCTGAGAGTGTCCAAATGTTGTCTTTAGGCAGCCAAGAAAATAGTAGCAGCCAAACTATGATGATAAAGGAAGAGTGATGGCTGTGTTTGCACCTGACAAACAGAGGTGATGGGCACGAGGAGTGACAGAGACCCAGCAGCATCTCCTGGGGCTGGTGGAGGGGTCTGCAGCACCGAGACGGGATCTCACCAGTGTCAGTGTCCTGCCAGCCAGGCTCTGAGCTGCTGTCTTCTCCTCCTCTTTCTGCTGGTGCCTCCCACAGCGGGGGGAGATGGAATCCCACTTTGTGCCTGGTGCTGCTCTCCAGCAAACCAGGAACAGCTCATCCCTGCTGAGCAGGGGGGCTTCTATAAGGAGCACCCATAAGACATGATGGAGCGAATGTCAGGACAAAATAAGTAGTGTATGGTACCCATCTCAGAGACAATTCTTCCCCAGCAATCATTTCATCCTTTACAAGGTTTTATTGCATTAGGTTAATAGTATTTTTTGTCTTTTTATTATTATTATTATTACATAAATAGAGCCCTGCTAAATGCAACAAGAAAAAAAAAATCACTGGGAAAAATTAACAACTTCACTGGGTCTGAAAACGAAGCTTAATTGGAAGATTAGCTTTCTCAAGGAGATTTACCCACACACTGAAGTCTTCACCATTTCCACTTAAAAATTCACACTGCAGACTACAGAGGGAGATCTTCTACCCTCTTTACTACAGTAGCAAGATTGCTAAACTTTCCTCCATGACCCCTAAGTGACATCATCCTCATACTCGGCTACCAAGGATGAAAAAACATTGCTTGGCAATAAGAAACCCCAGACACAGCTTCTACCAGGAGATGCAGCTCCCTTAATGCAACAGCCCAGCTCCCAGCTCTCACACCACACCTCATGACAGTCACTGCTTGGCCTGTAGCATTTTGTGTATGTTTATTCTGGAAATCTCTCCCAAATCTTACTGGAGCTAATGGGCTTCAAAATCAGGTTCTAAACTAGAGCTGGGTCCTAAAATGAGCAGCCCAAAAACAAGGTACTTGCAAATACACTGTGGGAAAGAAATCCATCAACTTTTTATTCTGCCTGAAACTTCAGAGCTCTGTCCCTCTGCTCCTGAGCTCTGATGGCAGCAGGACTGATTTGAGCCCCAAACCCCAAAGGAACACTGCTGAGCAATCTCCGTGTGCAGGCAGGATTTCAGAGATAAATGAGTGCTGTGAGTGCACTAGCTCTGCCATCCATCTCCACTTGGAGTATCTGGAAACAGAGATACACAAACACGAGGTGAATCCTCCCCCTACACCAAGATCTGGTCACAGGCACGTTTCCATTGGCAGAAGGTGAGGCTGAAATCGTGCATGGGCTCAGCCCTAGTGTGCCATAAATCACCAAGGGCATTGTAACATGCAAGGGACTTCTCTCTTATATCAACTTAGTTTGAAGAATGAATTTTCTCAGAGATCAAGAACAGAATCCCCTCTTTGCAACAGGGCTGATAGAGATCACAACATTCCCCTTGGGAATTATTGTGAACATTGTGTACCTGCACCGTTTGCAAACTGGGACCCCTCTGCAGGTCCACACTTACTGTCCACATGCAAGTCTCCCACCTGCAATAAATACACCCACAAAAACAATGGAGAGAAGGCAGTCTCCAGACCTTCTTCAGGTCCTAAACGTTGAACAACTGGCTCTAAAGAGCTGCAAATGTATTGAGGAGATGAAAGGCACACAGACACCTAAAGGGATTTTCAAAAGCACCTAAGCAAGTTAAAAGCCTTTGAAAAATTTCACTAAGCATCTGTTCACATCTTTAGAAACTTAAATACATTTGAAATCCAACCCCAAGAGCATATTAAAGGCAAATGTAATCTGAGGAACTTAACAAGCATACTAGACCTCATTCTCCAAAAATTGTGCTTATTCACACTTGTCATAGTTGAGGAAAGCTTCCGAGATGCCTCTTCTAGACTGTCTGGCATGAGAAAACAGGAAAAACTGTGCATGTGAATGAGTGATGAATCAAAGAACAAGCCAAGACAGGTCAGTCTAGAGGACAACAAGCAAGGGGGGGAGGTTCAGAAGAAACACAGGCAACGTGGCCTGGACAGTCACTTTCCCCACTCTGAGCTGCTGCCTTCCCAGCATTTTTTAGTTTAGGGAGTTGACATGCTTTGTGGGTCAGAGAATCTCTCCCTCTAGACACCTGTACAGCAGCTAATCCATGGCCACTGTGACCTCCATCCATGCCTCTATCAGCACTGCTATACCTCAGACAGATACCACCTGACTTCTAGATGATGGTCCTCAAGCCTCCCCAGCTCTAGACCCATGTTCTGATGAGGATTTGTTAACTACATAAGATTTTGAACAACCTGAACATACCACCAGCTACATTTTTTTTTTTCCATCCATGTCTATATATAACACCACTGTCCAAATTAAAGGGTACTTAAAGACCTAAAGCTTTTTTTTTTTATAAACAAGTTTTAATGTGCTTGTCTTTATATAAATACGTACACTTAAAAAAAAATAGAGAAGAATGCAAGCAGGGTGTTTAATTTGCATTTTATAAAGGTCATCTTTTCATGCAGCAAGGACGACTGATGAAGGTTAATTAAATTAAATTTTACATTTATCCACACTCTCCAGAGCAAGGACTGTAATAACACAAATAACAGCCAGAATTTGTAAAAGAAATCTGAGGACGTGATGATCAGATAAGTCTCCGAGCAAGGCAAAGGAAAAAAAAAAAATCAACTGCATTGTCCATGTTTTATTTCTCAATTCTCTTAGAAGTTTGTTGTTCTCGCTTTTTTTTTTTTTCAAAAATAAAAATGTTGGGAGAATTTTACTGCTGCTGAGCTCCTGCTGTTACAATTTCAGACCTGTGTGTGACAATAACTGCTCACAACTGCAGCTCAGCCTTTCAGCCAGGCCCTGGGTGCTGATGGGTACTCACCAGCACAAAGCCAGCAGGAGAAATCCCGTGGTAACAGAACAGCCAAAATCCTGTCAAAGGCCAAAGTGATTTCAGCCACTGCACCTGTGGGTGCTTGCAGCAAGCACACGACAAAACCCAACCAGGGCATGGCGAGCTCATCGCTTCCCAGAGCTCCAGCCAGGGCACAACACCAACCTCCCACCTGCACCCAGAGCCTCAGCCCTGCACAGGGGCTGGGTGAGGGCAGGGTGCTCCCTGGGAACTCACGTGAGGAAGAGGAGGAGGGATGGATGGGGAAGGAACCCTGCAGTGGCATCTGCACCCAGCAGGCAGGAGCAGGAGGATTAGCTCTCCTGGCAGTGAGGACAGCTCCACAGCCCCTAGATTAAAGGTTAGAAGGCAATGCTGCTTCCCCCCCACCTATAAATCACCTGCTACACGTTAACATGAGACAGCTCGAATTTTTAGCTAAGCCTTGTTACACAGAACTAATCCCGATGCACTTGCTAGCACCAGATGTGCCAAATGACACAGAGACTGTGCCCTGCACTGACATCGGGACAAGAAGAGAATCAACAAATGGGGCTTCTCATCCTTGCAACTTAAACCCAGAAGCAGGACAAAAGGGAACAGCCCCGTGCAAAGGACAAGCAGCACAGAACTCGGCATTCTGCAGGAAATAATGTTTTAAAGTTCCTTACTCTGGACAAACCTGACCAATAACCTAGAAATGGAAGTGAGCAATAAGCAGACACTTGCTTCAGTGTGTTCTCTCCAACCCACGATACCAGGTGAACCTGCAGGGAAGCAATGGCTGAGATGGCTGGTGAGCCAGGAGAACATTCTCCTCTTCAGTTGTTGTACTTTTCCCAGTATACACCTGGGTCTGGTTTCATTGCAAGCTTCAGAGGAGTCGGAGGGAACAGCCACAGCATTTTACCACCTAGAGAAGCCCTGGTAAGAACTGTTCTCAGACACTCACTGCTCACACAAAAAGCCCGTCAGGGTTTGTGTGCTGTACACAGGGCTTGGAGCACTGAAAGTGTTACAGCAGCACTGTTAAAAATAGACTGCTTATAAATAACCATTCCCCAGCACAGATTTCCTTCCCAGCAGGCAGACCAGTAGAATCAGATATCTAGTGTCCAGACCAATTAAAGCAATTAAAAATTCTGCTGCTGCAAAAAGGAACCTTGGGAGGCATAGCACCCTCTGCACACAGATCCAGGGTAGGCTAGATCCTACTGGATTAATTACTGGGAGGGTTACTGGTTTCATTGGGAAGCTGCCAGTTTACACCCAGATGACAGCTTGGGAAGTCTTTCATTTCCCACATTGCTGCAAACACTTCCGTGCTCCTGCCTGCTCAATCATTTCATCAGAGCCCTCAGCGTGGTGAAGGAATTCACTGCAATGCATTCAACTGTAAGGGGCCAAAACACCAACATCTGCTCCCGTTCTGGAAATTATTGTTGTCTCCTGGGAAGAATTTGTTCCCCTGGGACCTGCCCTCAAAGGCTGCAGTGCTCTTTTCGGTCTGGTGTGATCTATCAGAGAGGATTTTGGCATATGACAGATTCCTTGCAAATGAGGGGGATGTGGAACAGAAACCAGCAGCACATCTCCCAACAAACCACACGTACATGTCTAAAGCTTCACAAATACCTGGTGATTTGCAAGGAGCAGAAGGTGGTTCATCAGGCTGGTTGGTCAGATGAGGCAGAGAGGAACAGGACACAGAGAGGGAGTCTCTGTGCTCTGCCCAGCTCAAAGTCTGTGGCTACAGGTCAGCATGGTTGACCAAATGATGCATCTTCCTCAGCAGGCATGGACTCCTGAAAGTATAAATACTTCCCATGGCTTCCAAGGAATGAAAATACCATCTGCCTTAACTTGAGGCTGGATTCCTTCATTAGCTGGACCTCTATTTCATACAAATTTGTAAAGGTTTATTTTCATATAATAAAAGAATTAGAAATCCTCCTCTGGTATCTTCTAGTATATACATATCCGTAATAAAACATACATTCATAAGTTTATATTTGTATTACCTTTCACATCCCTGTGCACATTTGTCAGCCTCTACTTGCCAGGAGAAGTAAACTTCAGACTTTTCTCTCCTGAACAAAGAAAGTTATCTCGGAGGATCATTGTCAGAAGCGAAGGATGAGAATCCTTCTTAGTTCTGGCCAGAGGAGCCAGGAGGGAGGGAAGGTGGTGTGCACACAGCCAGCCCTTGGGATGTGCATTTGCAAGGGAAGAATCCACACTGCATTCTTTTGGAGGCAGATGGCATTGATGCAGCTCTAGTCAGGTGCCCATTAGAATTTAAATTGAATCCTCACCAAAAAAAAAAAAAAAATATTAAAAAATTGAAGTACACCCACTTGAGCCAATATAGAAATGTAAATAGCACAGAATTTGTAGTTATCTGCTTGGCTAAACCAACAGCATCTCTGAGTGTTTATATCACTGAAGCAGCTGACCCTTCATTTTCTTCTTGGGTAAAAAAAAAAAATAATTTCTTAAATACAGCAGCTGGACTAAAGCCACACCAGTCTTAGACACAGAAAACAATGTCATCTCTGTCGTTTACTATTTATCTACATGACCCAAGATGTTTCCAAGATGCACTCCTATATTTCTGCCCCTTGCTGGGAATCCTGATATTACTCCCCCGAGAGCTCTGCTTCACTAGTGGCAAATGCTTTTCAATGAGTTGCAAGAAGACAATTTGATTGTAGAGGGATTGCCAACCACTGGCATTTGGCATAAGATCAATTTGCTTGCTGTTAACTAAAACACACACAGAGGGAGAAGGGAACAAAATGCACCAAGCTGCACGTTAAATCATGTCACTTAATATGCCAGTGGGTGCTCAGTTACTACACTGACAAGGAAGAAATCCCAAACAATAATGCAATTACTTTAAATTACAGGGGAAATTCCAGAAACGCCAACTTCAGCAGTTACCATTTCATCCAACATCTTCATTTTCAAAGACATCTGCCCTTACTATAAAAAGCAACAACCTTTTTCTCCTTTATCACATACTCAAGGCATCAGTAAAACTCAATAACCAGCACAGTACCCCAATTAAGCTCCATATAAGTAAAAGACACTTAGTTCTCCCTTTAACCACTCACATTTAATCACCCTTCTTTTGATACACAAATGAAACCAACTCTTGCAGTGTTTTATAGAGGGGATTTTTGAATGGGATTTTTGATTTTTAAATGCAGTTAGAAGAACGACACCATTCCTGGAAAAGCAAATACCCTTGTGAAGTGCAGAGCAGCTCTGCAACAGCAACGGGAGAAGAGGGGAGCTCACAGGGGATGGAAGGAGCAGGGAGAATGTTACACGGCCAAACGTGGTTTAATTGTCTGAATAAAGAAAAAGAGAGAAATCCATAACAGAACAGTTCTGAAAAGGTTTCCAAATAACAGAAAAATAGCCTTTAAGCACTGGCGAGTTCAAACACTTCAAAAGATACGAGTCATCAGGGGCAGACTCTAAACAGTGCCTTTAATTTTGACAGTATCTTGTTAAGCTCACAGCCTGACATTGTGCCTGCTACAGAATGGTTTCCAAGTTTTAACTCGACTATGAAACAGCATCTGATGCTCAGCAACGTTGCTTATTAAATTATTTTTTAAACTCTAACTACAACATTATCTTGGCTTCATTAAGAGCCTCAGCTGGTTAACAGCAGAGCACAGAATAAGAGAGAAAAGTACCAAAGCACAGATTTTGTTCTCAAATCAAGGATAACCTAAAAAATATAGTCCATAGTTACACGGTTCATCTTCTCAATTCCATTCATTTCAAACAGCAGATTACAGTAATAGCCTTGATATGCACCCCAGCGTTCAGCACTGAGCCTTCCCTGGCTAGGAAGCAGATCTATGTGGTGAATGGCTGGAGAGGAAACATCTTCTAGCATCATATAGTTTAATTCATGTCTAAACTATAAGCCTTTGAAAGTATACTGTTGCTCTAAAAAAGAAAGGCTATTCCTATAGAATAGGAGAGGAAGAAAATAACCCCCCCACAAAAAAAATCTCACCCAACAAGCACTTCTCCCACCTCACTTTGTCACACCACAGGGAAAAACAGCCCACTGGCTGGCATTGTGAGCTACATGTAGGAGTTTCCTCAGAGCATCAACTCCAAGCAACCTGAGAAAGCAGCTCCCACGTGGGCAGGAACACCATGTGCCCAGGTGCACTCCTGGCTCAGCCACTAACTCACCTCAGCCCTGGGAATGTGACCTGGACCAAGAGAGCTGAATGCTCTGCACCAGCTCGTGGCACAGCCTGGGGGGGGCCCTGGGAAGAACCAGCTTTCAGAAATTTGTATGGGCAAAGGCACTGGGAAAACTAAAACTAGGCCAAAAGAAAGCCCAGCAGAAGAGATGTCACGTGTGTCAATTCCAACTGCAGAAAGAACACGAGTCCATTAGAAAAGGTTTCAGCTCTTCTATGCTGTCACTTCCCATATGTCTCCAGATGTCAGTTATCTCCATCTCTATTGCCTAGGTAGCAAGGTGCCAAAGGCATGAAGGGTCAGAGCAGCTCCACCTACGCACAAACTGATTAATAAATAAAGGCATCAAGAGATAAAAGATTGGGTGGTCAGTATTAATTACACTTACTCCAAGGGCGAGTCCTAGAACAGCACAGACGTGTCTCTGCCATTTCAAAAAGCCTCTCCTCGGGACATCCTCCCACCACCCACACAGCTCCTCTGCACCCCTCACACGGCAAGGCAGCCAGAGCTGGCAGTGGCAGCAGGGATGATGGGGATGGACTCCCTCAGTCTGACACCCAGAACACACCTCAAAGGACAAACAGCTACTGGGCAGCACGGTGCTTCTTTGACCAGATCAGGTCACCAGTACCTTGCAACTCTACCAGCACTTACCTGGATCAAGACACAACTTATGCCTCCAGTGGACACTTTGTCCTTGTGTCTCCTCCCTACAACAGTCTGGTCTTTCCAAGAAAGATCAAGCCTAAACTTAATTCTAAGTCAAAGACTGAAGAGCTCCTTCAATACTTTGTACTTCCAGGGCCAAGTTCACATTCACATGCTATTGGGAACAGGCCCAGAGGAGCCTCACACCTTCAGAAGAAAGCACTTCTAGAACACCACAGAGTACAGGCAGCTCTGTGGGTATAGGCAGCTGAGCTTAACCTCTCCTTCAAGAGGGCAGAAGACACCTCATGCACACAACTGGGTGCCCCACAGATCTGTGCTGGAACCACTGCCTGGAGAAAGCTGCCAGAAATTCAGCGATGTGGTGGCTGGTTGGCAAACCCCAGCTGCCTGCCTTCCTACAGGCCAAACAGCCAGCAAGTTATTTTATCTCAACAGCACCTCCCATTTTCTGCAGTCACTGCAGTTCCAGGCCACTCCCATGGGTGCAGACCCCATGCCTGCAGGGATTTAAAAGCAGTGGAGATGTGGTGCTGAGGGACATGGTTTAGTAGCAGGGTTTGGCAGTGTTGGGTTAATGGTTGGACTCAATGTTCTTAAAGGTCTTTTCCAACCAAAACAATTTTATGATTCCAAGAGCCCTGGAGGGACTTACTGGGTGCTGTAGCAATGGGTAAATCAAGGACAAAGTACTAGTTCCATCCTTACATTTAAAGCTATTAGTTTGAACAGATGCTTATTATCACTAAACCAAATGATGCATCCAAGAGGGCGACCAGCAGCTTTTTAAGCAGAGGTAATAGATGAATTTTACAATAGCTGTTACATAGATCCTACTGCCATTTTGCACTCAGGGTACAAGAACTCTGCTCCTTTGATTTATACAGTTCCACTGCTAACAGTAAACACAGCAGATAAACAATACTTCATGATCCTTCTCTCACACAAGAACACCCTGTCTTCTTTCTACACACTTGACAGAAAAGAGTAAGAGAAACAACTCTCCATTTTGCTATTTCCTTTAGGTTTACTACATTTTAGACATACAGATTAAATCTGTCTTCACAAAGACCTCAGAAATAGCTGCAGTCCTTCAGAGGCAGATGTATGTATAACTTTTTCCTCTCCCCATTTCTATGAATGGCATCTCATGGTGATACAATACATTTATTCTTAACACTAATGGACAGCCACACCAACTTGCTCCTGAAACAAGCTGAAAGTACACTGGATAGTGAAGAAGCTTGAAAAAAATGTCATTGGAAGGATCAAGGTGTAGAAAAAGCCTGCTCCTGTACAGACCTCTCCCAGGAGTGCACAAGGTGAGTGTGATGCACTGTTCACATCCTATTCTTTCAGGGGAAATGGATGGAATTTGGTTGACCCAGAGTACCAGTCAATCAAAAATCAATACAGAAAAAGTAGGGAGAGGGGGAGAAAGGAAGCTGGAGCTGCAGCAGCCATTCACAGAGAGAATTACAGCTGAGATGATCTTTTGGGGATGCCTGACACAAGCTGGCCCGGGGTAGTGAAGTGGGTCCTCCTCTGCTCCATGGCACAGAAATCCACCCTTCTTCAGGGGAAAGGCAGCAGCTCATAGGGAAAACATCTACATGTACAAGAAGAACTGAACAAGCTCACCCCAGACCTGGACCAGCTGCTGACACAGTTGAACCTCTGGAATTACATTACTAGTGCATGCCAATGTTTGCCACACCCTTCCTAGCTCTGATGCCCTGGTCTTTGCATTACAACATTCATTTTAAAAAAGATAATATGTATTATCACCTATCAAATTACAACTCACCTCAGAGTGAAAGGCATTAAGCTTTTCTCTCTGCAAGCCAGTTGCTACAGCTCTGCTGTGCTACCTGGAGTTATGTGCTTTGTTCTGGACCACTATTGCCTGCACAATGACCACACATTCACCGTTGAAGTGTGCAAAAAAATGAGACCAGGATCTCAGGAATAAGAGGCAGCTCTCAAATGCCTATCCAGCAACCTTCCCCCTGCCCTCCCTCACCATGAGTTTGCTGCTCCTGAACAACTGACAAAGACCTGCTAAACCCCACAGACCACAGCAGCAAGTCAGATACCAGAAATTGAAACCTAATGACTGATCACCACCAACTCCAGTAAGCCTTGGATCAAGACCAACCTCCCAGGTCTCATTAAACTCATTTTTATGTAGAAATCAATAGCCCTTTTGCCTCCTCCCCCAGCTGGGAGGGAGCAAACGGAAGCACTTCTACAATCAGACTTAATGTCTCGTGCAGGCTAAAACAGTGAAGAGCTCCACAATGAGATTAATCAAAGTGAAGGAGTTATAATAGGCTTAAAAATGAGAGCACATTAATAACTGCTCCCTTGAGGTAAACAGAGCTGGTAATCAAGCACAGGTTCAGCAGAACTCCTTATACGTTGCTGAAGCAGAATTAGCTCTCTAGCAACATGACTGAGCAAGTGATTGGTCTGGAGAGTCAGAGGCCAGGGTGCAAAGGCTCTGGAAAAATTCAATTCATCCATCAAAAACTCAGGAGAAGAGAAAGATGTTCTTCCCTTAGAAAGCAGATCACGTTTGTTGGACATTTCAGTGCAAAGATCAGGTTTCTCTGTTTGCCATCAAGATGTTTTGCACTGCAGCACCCAGCATGGCAAGGATGATCCAACAATTCCCAGATTCTCTTCTCCACTATTTCTCCAGGCCCAGCACAGTAACCCAGGCTCCAGCTGGAATTAGCCAAGCTTCTCCAGAGCAACCCATTTGTAAAGACCAACAGATAGGTGTCCAGTTTTCCTCTTCTGTTCCTGTGACAAAAGCATCCTGACAGTTCTCTGCTGCCTTTGTCTTGGGTCAGGATCTGCCTGGAGAAACTTGCTCTGTTACCAATCTTCCTTTCAGCAGCTCAGCAGCCTATGATGCTGTGATGCTCTTTGAAAATTGAACATAGAAGGCAAAACAAATGAAGCCTCATCCCTATTCAAAGTTACAATTTCGTCAGTGAAGTGTTTCCAAAACTTTCAAGCTAAAAGACTGAAGTGGGAGAGGAGGACACAAAGCAAAGCTGGCTGCATGCAACGTGTCACAGACGTGCTGTAGGAACCTGCAATACCTTCCCCTTCTGCACCCTCCTAGAGGCACTCAGTATGTGAGAAATGTTCCAAATCCTGCCTGTGCTTACCTTCAGAAGCCCCTTGGAGAGAGCTGTCTTCATTTCACAGACTGTTAAGTGCCCTGACAGACAAGTTTCCTTAATCAAAGTCAAACAGCAAATCTGCAGCTCGGCATTGAATAGCATGAGATTGTCTTTGGCTTTTATTTATCTACCAGTTGTAGCATTTTTACATTCGAGAGGAAAAGAAATACAAATTAAAAAATGTTGGATGAGAAGAAAGGAAAACCACACCATTACAGAAGAACAAAGAGCCCACACATGACAATCTAAAAAAACCCTTCTGAAGTTGCTGGAGTCTTTACAGCAGGGCCCCTGGTGCACTATTTACCCAGTGTGAGAACATACTCTGACAAAAACTGGTATTGTGGGTAGATAACCACTCACCCCACAGCTCATCTTCCAAAGGCATGACAAGCTACCAGGAGGAATGCCAGCTGGAGCCTGGAAGGTCTGTAAAACTTGGACAACAGAGGAATTAGTGAATTCAGGAGAAAGCATACTCCAAAACTCAGAGATGAATCCTCCACAGCTTTTACATAACATAAGCTCCTATTTCAAAAAGCTCTTTTTTTTCATTTCAGGTTCTCTCTGGTTTTAATGAAAGTTTTTGTAACATGATGACAAAATCCACCCTCTGCACCATTACTACTACAGCAAACAGTTAATTGCCCAAGCAAACAGACTGGACTTCTTCCAAGCACATTGTGAAGCCTTTCCAAACAGACTCTTGTCTGTCCATCAGCAGAAGCAGGTTCTGAAGTTGTCTCCTTCACACAATTCCCATCACACTCAAATAAATACATGTAAACTACCAGCCTGAGAACCCCATACACTGAACAGCTTCCAAAGTAAAGCATCTCTGGTTGCAACCACCACATGATGCCAAGGGCTCTGTGACAAAGTCAGGTGTTGCTCTAAGGATGGGGAGTTTCAGTCACATACAAACACCTGGATACAACCAGAGCCATCTCAGAGAGAACAATCTCAGAGGAGCTCTCATCTTGGCCAAAGGAAAGAAACAACACCTCCAAAGTAGCCCAACTTGAGGAAAACCCTATTTGACATGGGATGAGTCTCCCTCTCCAAGTTCCCTTTCTTTTTCTGTCATCTGCAGAAGGAAGCCCTAAACAACTGGTTAGGTGTTTAATTCTTAGACAGCTTTAATTACACAAAATTAAACTGAGAATTTGCTCTTGAGCAGGAAAAAAACCAACAACCTGCTCCACAGCTGGAGTAGCCAAGCATCTCTTCTGCAGGAATTGCAGCTTGCTGATCCAAGGAAAAAAATAAAAACCAAAACAATCTGGATAATAGGCAAAATACAGTGTTAGGCTCTAAACAACAAGAGATTCCGCTCTTAATAACCAGTCTACTCTTCCTCCCAGTGCAGGTTTCAGATTCAGAACATTAGAAGAGAGGTCTGGGCCAATTAGAAATATGATGTAAAGCATGGAGTTTCCTTCATCTTTGGAGATTTTACTTATTACCTGAATTGCCTTATTTGCCTGATTCACATAATGAAGGTTTACAAAACACCACTTTGTTCCTAAGTGATAAAAAAAGCAATCACTATAAACAACATCCTCAAGTGTTGTTTCCCCTCCTGACTAAGATTAGATGCCAATTTGGATCCCGGGAAGCTGTAACACTTCCAGTTCTGTGTACTATGATATTTTTACTAGGTTGCAGAGATTACCTACATAATTCTCTCTTCATTTTTTAAACCATAAAACCCATCTTCTGTCATATTTATGTGATGCCTTGAACAAAGCTTTTCAAAACGAAGCTGCTGGAGCGTGTTCACGCTGCACTTTGTCTCGTTGCTTCTGTCATTTTTATGTTGCCCTTCCAGCACAGAGGAGAAGATCACACAGTGTCCCAATTCGAATGCATGGCTGTGACCTTTGAAGAGGGCTTTCCATAAAACAGGGGCAAACCAAACAGAAAGCAGATAAGAATTTACACTGCTGCCTTGTTTCCGCACACAGGACGAGAAAATAAAGGCAGGGGAATTTATTCAAGGTAATAATATCTCCAGGTAATTGTCAGCTTGAAGAGATTATCGTATTTTATGACAGCAGCGGCTTCAGGCCTCAGAAAAGTAAAAGTCTCTTTGAAGACACTGAGAGAAGCCCATCTCTGACACAGAGTCAGCACAGGAACGTGCCCACAGTGCTAACACACAGTGCCTGTGCAGACACAGCATTTTTAAAGATCAAGTTTCTTAAATTAAAACAGTTCCTCTAAAGCTTGGTCTTTCATGGCTAGGAATATAAAGTTCTCTATCAGGAAGCCCTTTTAGAAATGAGTTCAGAAATCAAAAGCCCAGATTGAACAGAGTAGCTTCATATAGGAAGAGAGACAGAAAAGCCACAATCTTTTCACATGCTTCCAGCTGTCCAAAAAACTAGATAACAGTTGATTTCAGAGTAAGCATGGGAATTTTACATCTAAACAGCAACCAAGAGCATGGTATAGTAGGCACACACTCAGACACCAGCACCCCTCACAGTACAGACAGACTCACTTCAGTTGGCAGCATTTTCCACTGCAAGCCCCACACCATGGTCACCACCTACACATTGTAGAGCTGCCCTTTCCCCCCCAGGTACCCGCTGGCACACAAGAAACCATTTCCCTCCCTTGCCTGTAAGGCCTTGTGAATTGTCTACACACCATCACCAGCACCCAGACTCTCTCCAGATAACCTCAGAGAGCCAACCCCTGTGCCCCAAGTGACAAGCTGGTTTCTATACACCAAAGAAAGTTTTGGGAAAATCCTGCCTATAAAAATCAAACGAGAAACTGCATTGGATCCGTTCCCAGATTCATGTTTTCTTTGAGGGATTGGATGATATATTCCTTTTCATTTTTTCTTCCTTGATTCCTGCTTTCTTTGAGCAGCAAGCAGCACGGGGCTGGCAGCAGCTTGCCAGTGCCACCGAGGTGAGCGTTCCTGGCAGAGACGGTTTGCCTCCATCTCCAGACCTGCCTCCCTGCTTTCTTGCGGTTGGTGGAGCCACAAGCCTCTCTAGCTGTATTTACAGAGTAGCTGGGGGCTGTGAGGCAAAAATGCTTTTGGCTTAGGTGCTTAAACAGAGTTATGCTCTAGAGAAATCCCGTAGTTCAGCTCAAACACAATCTGCTGGCACAGACGCTTTCCGTTCTGCGCTGCCTGGCTCCCGCCGCTGCCGCTCTCCCCGTCGGATCCAAGAGCCTCCCAGCAGCACGCTAAGTGCTGCAGCTAATATCTGATGTTCACCTCGTTCTCTCTCTTCCCGGAGGGAGAATCATGTGTAGCACAGTATGAATTGTTTTGAAAGGGTATAGGGTTTTAAACGGGGACAAACAGCTTCTTTTTGAAGCTGAAAAAGTGTGCCCGAAATGAAAGGTGCTCAAGCGTATCATGAGTTCATTTCCCAGACTGGGGCCAATATCCTTCTCTCCCTTCCATTAAAACCAGCTCTTCTACAAAGGAAAGGGCTTTATCCTCTTGAAAAACACGTCACTGAACCAAAAGGCAAAATCAACAACCACTGTCCCACCAGAAACATCCATGGAAGTTTAAGACACATCCTACTGCTAAAGTACCCCAGGACTGGCCAGCACAGCTGCTGACTGCTGCTTGTGCAGTGTTCTGGAATCTCTGAATGAGAGCAGCCACCCACTTATTACCCAATACAGGCTAGCAGCCTGCCTTTCCTCTCTGTTCTGCAGCCTCTCTCATTTTCATGTCACCTGCACCAAATGCTTATTATTATCTCTGAACTAGAACGACTCTTTCCCAGTTCCTTGGCAATCCTCTGCCTCTCACTCTGATCCAGCTCCCTCAGCCATGCACATCTTTATCTTTACACCCGCTTCCTGAAACGGGCCTGCCAACAATATCTGGTAAATACTGAATGAAATTGCCCAAGTTGTAATGTTACAAAAATGATCTATCTCTAGGGGATGTTACAGTGAAGTTTTTCTTAATAGCTTGTGCACCTGATGGACAGAAACCCTTCCTCCTTCAAAATGAGCAAACCAAATTGAACAATTCCAGTAACACTGGAACAGAGAATTCAATTTTTTTTCAACACAGAACTTCTGCATAGGACAAGAATGGTTTCCAGAGGTGTTTGAGGGTCGTTTTGTTATTTATTTTTTTTGACAAGCCATCAACACCTACAGGCCTTAATACTTGTTCACAGGCCAAACATTTTTCTTTATAGAGAAAAAGACCCAAAAAAGACCCCCAAAAAACACCCCCCAAACCAAGAACAACTTAAAAAGATTCCTACAAAGAGGGCATAAGAAAAAAATCTGTTCAAAAAGAGCTTTTTCTTTATTTTTCCAGCAGACCTACAAACAACAACTGATAAAACAATTCCTACCTCTCCACCTGTTGCTGTAGCTTTCTTCCCCATGAAGAATTAGACTCCACACTACCAGCAGAAAAGGAAGAAAAAAGGAAGTTACAAGGAAAGAGACGAGTGTCCCTGTGGTCTTAATACTATTTTAGATTTTCAACAATAAAGTCTTCTAAGAGCCAGAAAGTCACATTTGAGTCCCATATGTAGGTCACAGACAAACTGTTCTTTCTAAGAGAAATTAGCAATTAAAATCTAGAGATTTGATTTCACTTCACATAAAAAAAAAAAAACTTTCCCAAGAAGCACATCTGCCATCTCTGCTGTGCTGCTGGACTGAGGAGCCGTGAGCAGTAGAAAAAACACTGTCAGCACAGGAACTTAAGAGCTCCTGGAGGTCTAGAGCTCAGCCCCCAAGCTGTTAAGTCCAAAGTCACCAAACAAGTTCTGGTGACAAGCAGATGTTTTAAGCTGTAGGAGTCCAGCATGAATAACCATCCAGTTTTCATGGATGACAAAACAGGTTCGAGGTGCAGAGCGCATTGCTCTTATCACAGGGGTCTTCTCTAGCAGGAGCATCTCCAAGTCTCAGCTTGATGATGGCACCTTGATGGAGACAAATGTGTAAAGGGATACAAAAATCTTGTTGGATTTTGATGTGTGCCCTGCATGAATGGGATTGAGGTAACTCAAAACCTCCACAACCAAGCAGAGCAACAATTCCATGGGGAAACTGGTACCCAGAGTTAAAATTCTTCTCCCTGTGCCCACTTCAGGCTACCTGGCTTGTTTTTCCACCCTGTCCTCTCTGTCACACAGCCGCTCTGATTTCAGAAACCCTTCACACACAAAGCACCTACATCCCCATGTTAATAACAGAAATACTTTTCATGGAGGAAATAGAAATTTCAAACCTCTGCAAAATGCTACAACAGAATTTGCACAGATCCTTCAGTTCTGGTGGCACAACAATCCCCTTTGAATTGGCTCCCATGGTAACCGCAACATTAAGGTCCCCAGAGAGTCGTCTCTCACAAACACAAGATTGGAAGGGATGTGTCTGGAGCTTTGCAGTGGAAGAGACAGAACACAAAGTTGATTTGATGCAGGGGGTCTCTCCTCCACAGCTAAGAGGATTCAGAATGACACCATTTCTTTCCCTGAGGGATTCAGCTCTCACGTCATCTCCAAGACTAGAGAAGACACTTCTCCTTAGGAGCCGACCCTTGCTACCCCTCACAGCCCAGTGCAGCTTTACTGTAGCACACCTACTGACATCATTTCCACAGCAGCTTTTTGTTCCTCAACAATCTAGTTGGGCTGGTGGAAGTCCAAGGAACAAAGTATGAGGTCAACTGGAGGGTTGCTCTAGAGAAACACCACAGCGTAGTCAGCCCAGAGAAAGTCCCTTCCATTCAGATGGCTCCTCCAATGCTCCTGAAAGTAAAGGTGCCCTTGGCTCTCATATCCCATCAAATTCCCCTTCACAAGAGCACACCTCATCTCAAAGCTACAGTTCACTCATTAATGATTTTTCTTAATTGGACAGTCTAAGCTGCTGCAGAAGATCCTATGAGGAACAGCTGAGGGACATGGGGTTGTTTGGCCTGGAGAAGTGGAGGCTCAGGGGAGGCCACCTCACTCTCAACCACTCCCTCACAGGAGGTTGGAGTCAGGTGGGGTTGCTCTCTTCTCCCAAGGAACAAGCAATGGTAAAAGAGAAAGTGGCCCTAAGTTGCAACAGGGGAGGTTTAGGTTGGACATTACAAAAAATTCGACTGGAAAGGTTTTCCAGGCTGCCCAGTGTGGAGTCCCCATCCCTGGCAGGGTTTCAAACCATGGAGATGTGGTGCTGAGGGACATGGTTTAATGGTGACCTGGCAGTGCTGGGATAACACTCCATGGTCTTAAAGGGCTTTTCCAACTAAAAGAATTCAGTGATAGAGCCTTGTGCTCCCACAGCACACTGTGATTCAGGAGCAATGAAATACATCCCTCCTACTCTGCCAGCTTGAGAAGATGGAGTGGTCACGACTGGCCTGCCAGCAACGGGGCAGCTCTCACTGCTCCAGCACAGCCCTGTGCTGCTCACTGCCCTGCACAGACACGTCTGTCTGTCTCATTCCACCTCACAGCACTTGCTCTACTCAGAGCTCAAAGACCCTCAAAAAGGGAGCTGGTTTAAAAACAACATCATTCTGATATTGTCAGCACCATTCCGAGCTCTAGGTACACACCATGACACATCACAGATTGTTAATGGAATAGTAAAAGGAGGAACACGTATCCTCCTGTTCATGGAACACCCCTAAAAATTCAGCTAAACAGCTCTAGAAACAGCACTTTTCACTGACAGACACAACTCCATTCATCTCCCTCCCTTCCAGCCCACTAATTTAGTACAGCGCCTTAATTTGCAAACTTAGGCTCTACCAAGACAGAAAGAAGCAGGGAAAGAATTTGAGACCTATAGTGATAGGGAAGCATTTTCAGGAGAAGGACCAGAAAGTGGTGGTTCATTGCCCCAAAAGAAGCTATGCCTCCCAGCAAATCAAACCCTTTTGTTCATCTTCCAAACATATTTTGGCTGAGCTTCTGACTCCCAGAAAGGAGGCAGGAACTAGCAAATGAATTCTACTATCACTAAAACGAGACAAGGCTTCTGTGGAAAATAAGGGGGTTTTGTCTGTAATTTTCTCAAGTTGTTCTGCCTAATGTTTATAGAACTTCAGTTACTTGCAGATAAAAATAATGCAGAGTTTCTAAGGAAGATTGCTAAGAACACCACCCCTCCTTCGGGAAAGCATCTTCAAGGAGATGAGCCAGAGATTCTTACGCAAGCAACAGGTATTTTCGATTCAGCTTCTCAGAAGTGAGAAACTGAAGAGAATTTCAAATTCCTGCCCATTTGGCAGAGCTCTTTCTGCCTCCCTCTCTCTCCGAGCCATGACATGGTAATTCACTAAGAGAATTCAAGCCCTGAATGTATCTGTTATTTTACATCTGGTTCCTGTTATTTTAACCTCAGAAGCAAATTGAGAAAAAAAGAAGTTAGTTCTGATTTCTGCTGATGGCTTATACTTTCCAAAAGTTCCCTTCCTTTGTTGTATCAGCCAGGTTATTTAGAGGATATTACCCTAAGCCAACAGAAAATGTAAGAATAGGAATATTTCCTGTGAAGGCAAAGGCTCTAATGGATCAAAATTATTTATTAGAGTTCATCAGCTCCTGCTTCATCTCCTAACAATTCCACTGAAACAAACAACCTCACCGTTTCATTCTGAGCCTGTTGCATTAGTAGTGATAAGACAGTCAGAGGGGTTCAGTCCCACCTTCCTACAGGTGCCTTCTCACATGTCAACTATCAGATTCTTCTTCCTCTAATCTTTTACCACAGCTACCAATTGACTCTGGGCAGCTGCCTCTGAAGGAGTGTCTGGTCTGCTCTGCACATGCAGCATCCCACCTGCCTTGGGGAACAACCAGAAAAACAGCAAAACAAGACTTTATATTAAAACCAGCCTGATGGCTGCTGCTGCTCTGTCCTCAGTACAGTGATGGCTGCCCAAAGCAGAGCTACCATCAGATAAGACCAAGTTCTTCTCAACCCAACTGGCCTCACTGGGATCTGCTCATTTAAATCAGACCAGCACATGACCATCACTTCTGAAAGGGAGAGAAAGGGGATTCAGGGGAAGAATCTACAGACTCCCAGGCACCTTTTTTCTCCAAGTCAGGCTGCAAGTAGCACAGTAGCTTTGTCTTCTTGCTCTCCTCCTTAAAAAGGACAAAGCAGTAGCTTTGCCCCTGGGGGTTGAGAAAATAATCAAGAGAGGCAAGAGGCACCCTCTCTTGGAGCTCCCCATGGTGAAGCCAGGAAAGGGACCTTCACTAGCACTAGGGTAGCTGCTTTTACTGCAGTCTGGATCCCTTTAGCAGCTCCTGAGGACACATCGCTTAGACACAGCTGTGGCAGGTTCCAGGTCCCAGTGCAAACCAGCATGGCCATGACCCTGCCTTCCTTTACCACCCCTCTCTCCTGCTCCCACCCCCACCCCCTCACTGTGCCCATATTCCTGTCATGTTAAAATCAGCATCTTTCCCAGAACAGAGCTCCACAAAAAAGGGTCTTAGTGAAGAAATGGCCATTAGCACAAGACATCCTGACAGTGTGGGGAACACACACATCTCCCCCAAGGAGAGCCTGCTAAAGATGAATTGCAAGTCCGTAAGTCAGCAGCAACAAACACACAGATGTCCCCAAAGCTAACAAACATCTGCCTCTTCTCATAGTTCTCAGGTTCCCTATATTTTCCCATTACAAAAGCATACAAAGGATCTTGTTTTCTCATGAGGGGAAGAGGAGCCCAGAAATTGGAGGAACATTAGTGCAAAAAAAAAAAAAAAAA
>VYZU01085982.1:0-24826 GCA_013401355.1 Ceyx cyanopectus | reverse complement strand
AAAAAAAAAAAAAAAAAAAAAAAAGTCAGCGGGTTTCTTTGGATGACTAATGCAGAATTCATGTACTGGTGATGGAGTGACAAGGTATGAAAATATATCAGTGCTCTTCAGAAAGCAGGAAGACAGCACTTATCTTCATTCCAGCTTGTTCATTTAATTCCAGGCAAACAGGAACTTCAGACATTTTTTAAGTATTTTATAAAGTAATCGCAGTAAAATATTTAAGTAAGGAAGATGGTTTACATGAAATAGGGGGAAAAAAAACAAACAAAACACAAGCACAAAACACCACACAACAAAAACCAGCACAAGCCTGACAACAACCTGGAAATCAACCCAAAATCCACACTTTGGCAAAGCAAAGAAAAACAGAGTCCCATCTTGGTGTCTGCACTAAGTGTATACTGTGTGTCCCGTGAAGCTCAGAAGGGAGCAAACCTGTCTACATTAGGAAACGTGGATCTTGCAATTCAGAACTGTTTGATTGGCCTCAGTGATCCATTGTCTGCTGCTCCATGGCTGTACCAGCCAGAAGACTGGAAGAAAGGAAAAGTGGTGGTGGACATCTATGAAAATCAGAAGATGTTCTTCACCTCAAGAGGGAGAATTTTAGTCAGGGCAGTGCAAGAGTCATTGTCACTCACCAAAACACTGGTGTGAGCCGAATAAGAAAATGTTTTTCCCTCTTAAATGCCAGACCACAGTCTAAAATTACTCATCTTTACCACAGCTGAAAAAAAAAAACAACGGTTAAATGCTGACAACTTTGCTTGAGAGCTGCAGGTAACTGCAGCCTCAGACCTCTTCCATACAGCCAGGAGTGTACTTTGAAAAGAGAAAGCAGAAGAGGAGGAAAAGTCACACCACACAGGCCCAGAATGTAACTCTGGACAAACTTTAAGTCTCTCATGTCCAAAGCAGCAAGGGACACTCACAACTATTAGGTGGCTTATGCTAGCAGCAGCACACTACCATCAGCTCCTTCACAAAGCTAAAGGACACTAGAAGGGCACTTAGGTGGGAAGGTAGGACCTCCACTTTGACAAATTTGATTAAAATTGGCTGACAGAGTCCACTATTATTAGCAGAGGGTGACTGCATGAGCCTGAGCACCTCACACGCAGCACAGTGACGTAAGCTGGGGTTAAAAAGTGTAATTTCCTAAGGAAACACGGGAGGGAGAGGCATTTTCACTGGCACTTAAAGCAAAACCAGAGTTTTTTCTGGCACCCTTCACATGTACTCAATTAGTTTCCAATTCGAGAACAGAAAAGAACAAATTAATTGACCAGCAAAGTCTTAGAACAAGCCTGGTAGTGTGCCATCAAATGGAAATGAGGGGAATCAGGCTACAAACAGCCCTGCTGCAGGCAGCCAAAGTCCTCCTCTGCCAACACTTTTCCCACAGGACACCTCTGGCTCCCATCAAAGGAGTCAGCACAGTAATTGCAAGACAGACAGTAGATTGAACTTGTGTACCAAGAGAATTTCCAAACCAAAAACCCCCATCAGCTGACAGACAGACAGACAGACATCCACACACAGCCTGGGCTACCAGGGGTCTGGACAAACATCAACCAAAGCACAAATCAGCAACAACTGAAGGAGAACGGATGGGCGAGAGCTCCCAAAAAGCTGCATCCTGGAATTCATCTTTACACCGGAGGTTAATCAGAATGAATGAGAGAACCTTTCCACTCCTGCATCTGCAATAGTCTCCAACTGCTTTGTCATTTCAGAGGCAACTCAAGCCTTTAAAGACAGATTTGAACACTTCAGAGAGCAAAATTAACTTGGTGGTTAGCTTCCCTTAGCTTTCCTTTCCAAAGGATTGCATTGCACAATTATCTACAGAAGTCAAAATCAGGCCACCATTTAAAGGCCACGAGGGGAATAATGCAATGATTGCAAAGGAAAGCAAGCAAACAACGGTAGGTGCTCATATAGCTTGAGTCATATACACAGTGGCATTCATAATGAATACTAATTTGGGGTTCTGCTTTATAAGGCATATTCCTAAAAGGAACTTATTTTCTAATTATGAGCTCCAGTGACTGTGCCCATTAAACAATGCAAACAAAGGGCAATAGATATTAACGTGGTGACAGTCCCATTATCTCCCGAGCAGTGCATGAGGATAAAGCTGTTAGCTGTCCTCACAGGCAAAATTTACTTGAAATGTCACTTCTATCCAAGATCCTACAGCTGTCACTTCGCTCTCCCTCAGTCCACAGCAAAAGGAGGCAATTAGAGAAAACAGAATTAAAGACTGAAGTTCTTACTTAGCAAGAATATCTATAGAGATCACATCCTTAAAGTGCTCTCGTTGGCCTTTTAAAAGCAAAACTTGAAATAAGAGAGATTGGGAAATGACTGGAATTTTTTCCCTTCTTGATGTTGAACTCCTAAGGGATTTCCTGCTTATTGTCCTTCTTAAAAACCCAGGGGCAGCAAAGACTTGATCCTTTAAAGTGTTCTTCAGGCATTGCTATTTGCCACAGAGCACTTGAGGCATCCAACAGTCCTTCCTTAACTCCCCAAGAGCCTTCATAGCAAACACAGCACTACTGCATTTCTCTGCTGAAGAGCTTCTTGTATCTTCTAGATGTCACCTCAGGGCTCAGACGAGTCCAACAAGCAAAAGCAGATGTTTGATGCTCAGGAGGCCCCAGCATACACAGCTCCCCAGGCAAGAGGTTATTTCCAATCTTGCCAGACTCATTAAGCAAGAATGAGAGAGTCATGATAGTTTCTGAGGACATTCACTTACAGCTTCAACCTCAGAGCCACTGAATTTTAAAGCCAAACAATATGACTGAGAGCAAGGAAACACTGCATGGTTTAGGAACACCAAGAAAGCAGGTGATGGATGTGCAGCCTCTGGCAAAGCTAAAACACCCCCCTGTAAGACAAAACCATGTTGCTTAAGAGTTCTGTGCCTGCTGCATTTCTGCTGCCCCAGCACAAGTGGCTCCAGACAGACACCAAGCCACGCACAAAACAAAAGCCCAGAAGTCTCAGAGGAGGTGAAACCTACTGCCTTAGCCATGGCACGACCTACAGGTGGTGCCTAATGTGACTTTTAGCTTCAGCAGTAACTGGCACAACACCATCATTGCCAGGCTGAATCCAAACATGAAAGAGCTCCAAGGCTGCACTGGGGCTGCTCCCAGGACATCACACGGGACAGACATACAGACAATGAGGAGTTATGTTCTTAAGACATTCGAGTTATCCCCATACAGTGCAGCAAGAGCCCTGCACTAGAACAGCAGCTCCTCTCAGCTGGGGGAGCAGGATGGCTCAGCTACTCAGTAGCACAAATAGTGCAGATTAATCTCTAGGGAGCCTTCCAGTGATCACCCAGAACAGACCTTGGAGGATAATAGCACGTGATGAAAGAATATTCAGCAACAAAGACTGGGTGAGACACTTGGCCTTCCAAGCACTGTTGAATCTCCTCACCAGGGTAAGAGGTGCACCAGCCCTCACCTTGCTCTGAATCCCTGAATAGAGATGCAAATAGCACTAACACAGGCACAGGCTTCCAGGCTCCTACACAGATTCCTATTGAAGCTGGGACAGAGAATGACACCTGTTCTTTATAGCACCTCTCAAAAGTTTTGAATGAGACATTCAATTTACACTTCATAAAAATAGATCCATTTTTTTCGGATTTTTTTCTGTTGCCATTGTAGTTCGTAAGAAATGCAAATTCCCAGAAGAAAAATGCATTACTCAATTCCAGGGTGAATCAAGGAAGATCTGCATAGATTACACTGACTCAGGGGTGAGTCTGACCAATGCCAAGCACTTGGAAAATGAACCATCAAATCTGCTCATTATACAGAGCAGTGACTGATACCATGCAGCAAGAGAGGTATTTTGCCCTATCCTATGACACCCCCAAAACAGGAGGTTTTCCTTTTACAGGTGAACACCCAAGGGTAAGGTAGCAACAGCCAGGCTCTGCACCTTCCTCCCCTTGCATCTGGTCCCATCTTTTGCTCTGAACTCCGACAGGCTTTTCTGGGAGGAAGTAGTAATAGAACAGTGTTCCCAAGTAAATTATGAACTACACACAAACAGGAACATTAGGAATATTTTCCAGTAGATTAAAGGTCTAGCCAGTGTAGTTTTTAGTCTAATGTTTTCTGTGCTCAGTATCTATAACCAAAGCCTTGCTTAGCTGCAGGAAGGTTTACTGGCACTTCAAGGCTGGGACTGCAATCCTGCTTTTTGTCTTCTTTCCTCCACTCAGGATCCTGGACCCCATCTCCTGGCCACTGCAGCCAAGGCCATACCGAGCCTTCTCATCCCAGCATTCCCTGGTGTCCATAAGCAGAATGCTGCTCCACAAACCACCTCTCCACAGTGCTTGCTTTTCCCTTGCACACAGCCCAGGGGAGCACCACCAGCCTTGCCCAAGCTCCACCCACCCACCAGCAGCAGATCCAAGCTGCCAAAATGATGCCTGAGAAGTTCAACAAACCTGGAAAGCAAATAAGCTGCTCCCAAGGGCTCCCATCTCTCTCACCATTACCATTTTGGTATGGGATACTTTGGACTAGGCTACGAAGATGCGTGTGCTCCCAGTTTAGTTTATCTTAGTCCAGTTTAGTTTTATCCAAAAAGGAATCTAATACACATTCTGAAGCTACTCCATTGTTCAAATGTAAGTGCAGTGAGGCAGAACAACCAGGAGAATTAGCTTCCAAAAAATGCACTTCTAAATGCAAATTTGACTTGTTCTACCTCAATGGCACCAGAATTATTTTCTTTGTTAAGACATAGAAGTGCTTGGTTTTGAAATGCATTCAAGGAACACGATCAGGTTAGAAATAAGCAGGCACATTAAGCAGAAGTCAGGCTGAATAAAGATAAATCTTCAGCCACCACTTGAATGTTTTCTTTGCAGCATTAGGCAACACTTTGGCAAGCACAGAGCTGTGTATGCTAATGGGCAATGCCCTGCCCTCCAACCAGATAGACTGCTTGGGTTCCTTACAGGAAATTCTTGGGCTCTTTCAAATGCCTTGACCCGGTGCCTTGAGAAATGGTCAGTAAACCTACACAGATTAAGAAATGAGTTGTTAGCACTTTTCCAAAGTGGTTGTAGGCCAAAAGGGCAAGAAAAACCTCGAGTTCTTCCTCCGCCTGCTCTTTTCTAGTTTTCCCTAACTATTAAATGGCATAAGGAAAATAGACATCAGCTGCATTAATGGTCCCTCCGTATGGGAATCCAGCACTGAACTATATTTTTTAAAAGCAGTCAAATCTGCAGCCTGAGGCAGTTTTGGAAACCTAAGCACAGCATTTGTAAACCTTCCTCCTCCAGACTCAGCGTCAACCCACAGGCAACCACAAGCACCAGGAAGAGAATCCCAGTTTCTACTAGGAAGCCAACCCTGGTCTTATTTTCATTCCATTTACTTGCATATCCAAGTTCAAAAATCCTCCACTGAGCAGCCACAACAGACCAGTTAATTCCAGAGCTAAACTATATAAACCCCACAGATCAAAACTCGGCAGGCCAGCAAAAAGTGCCACACAAGCCTGTGCACCCAACAGTAGCTGGAGTCTGGACTGGGTGCTCAGGAGACCCGGGCTCCATTCCCAGCTCCAGGCATACTAGATTCTCCCTGCCCCTCTTTATCCAGGGGACACATTCCTCAGGACAGGAGGTCTCTTCTGCAGTGCCATAAGGCTGCAGGGTCTCTGATAACCAGCAGAGCACAGACAATTTCCCTCCTCTTCACACCTGCACCAGGAGCAGAGCGACAGAAATCTGTAAGCCATCAGGGACTGAAAATAAGGGGAAAAAAAACCCAATGTAATTGAGGGAAATTTGATTTGGAAGAAAAAAAAAAAAAAAGGGAAAGGAATAACCCAGAGCATTCATCAGCCGAGACGTCGTTTAGTCATGATCTGGAGAGCTCACACCTGCTGCCCACAGCTCAGAGCCCCAACACCTCTCCTGCCAAACCCAAGCACGGGAACAGCATCACCAGCTAGTGATGCCACTCGGGCTCCTGCTGGTGAATCACTGCAACTCCTTCCATCCTCTGTAGCCAGGCTCACACAGAACAGCTGCACAAAGCAGCCTCCTGGAGCTACCTCCACCAGGTCAGTGCAACGCCTGAGCTGCTGAGCAGGTGCCACCAGACAGCAGTCGTTTTGGGCAGCTGGCACAGTGGGCACCAGAGACAAGGTGCTTAAGGAAAGAGAGTAGAAAGGACCTAGGAGGGAGCTCTCCATGGACTCTCTAGGTACAGGGCATCTATAACACACATACATTTCAAACACCCTCTGAAGTCCTGCTCTCTGTGCCATCTCAGACCTGAAACCCTTTGGAAATGAACCTTGGAATACTTGGCTGAAGAGGGATTTCTCAACACTTTACTAAATAAGGACCCAAGTTACAGGAGAACAAACACCACAGGATCTCCATTTTGAGCATTGGCAACTCCCCTTTCTTTCTCCCCCCTTGGCCATGTTACATCCACACAGACCTGTTTAGTTCAGCTCCTACTCTGTTACCAGGGGTCTGGCAGCTGATACAAGGAATGTTTTGCTGTTGTGATAAACATTCTTTATTATGATGTGGTATTTTCAACTACCTCAACAAAAAAAGTTTCCAACAGCCAAATTAGTCCTGTCTTTGGTGAGGCCATGACTCTTAGTTGAGTTTTGGGCCCCTCATTCCAAGAAGGACATTGAGTCGCTGGAGAATGGCCAGAGAAGGAAAACGAAGCTAAGGAAGGGTCTGGAGCACAAGTGTGGTGAGGAGCAGCTGAGGGACCTGGGTTTGGTCAGTCTGGAGAAAAGGAGGCTCAGGGGAGACCTTCCTACTCTTGACAACTCCCTGACAGGAGGTTGAAGCCAGGTGGAGTTGGACTCTGTTCCCAAGGAACAAGCAAGAGGACAAGAGGAAACGGCCTCAAGATGTACCAGGAGATGTTTTAGTTGGACTTGAGGAACAATTTCTTCCTCACAAGGGTTGTCCAGGCCTGGCCCAGGCTGCCCAGGGCAGGGGTGGAGTCCCCATCCCTGGAGGGGTTCAAAAGACATGGGGATGTGGTACTCAGGAACATGATTTAGTGGTGACCTGCCTGTGCCGAGTTAACACTTGGACTTGGTGATCTAAAGTGTCTCCTCCTACCAGGACTATTCTAGGATTCTATTACTGAAAATGGTGGAGGAATAAAAAGAAGCCAAGGTCAGGTGTTGTAACTCATATTAGTGCCTGCATGTGGTTGAGTGTGGAAAGTTTCCAAGGTGAGACAAGGGGCAGATTTTAAACCACCTTTCTGAAGCTGCAATACAACTGCCAGAGTCATGGTTTGCAACCCTGACTGTTCCAGAAGTGCAGGGTTTCCTGTCTGTCCTGGTCAGACATCCTCTCCTGACTCTCCAGTAGGGAAATGACAGCATTGTCAGGATTCCCAGGTCATGGTCTTCTGACACGGGCTGCAAATCTCCTACATCCAACTATTCTGGCAAGCATAGAACCACCCCTCCCACGTTTCCACAACCCCAGCCTTTCTCCAAGCCAAACACTGTGGCTGTCTCTAGGTATGAGCTTGTAACAGAGCTGGTAAAAATCTCTGGCAGAGCCAGCTATGAACCTGACACTTACTGCACATCACAGTGAAGTGCTTCATTTAAGGACAGAGCTCCTGTTCGGCTGCTGGAAGACCAAGAAGCCACCAAGCAGCTGGTCAGAATTATCTTCTGTCCCATATAATTGCAAAGCTGGTTGTTCTGCACCGTGTAACAAGTTATCATCACCCAGCAGCTGATTTGCAGTGTGATTTTTTCTATCCATTGCAGTAGTTGAGTGCTGTCATCAAAGCAATTCAGGGAAAAAAATAAATTACTACTATTATTCAGTTTCGAACACGACGTGCCCACCTTCATTCATCTTACTACAGTCACTGCTGGAATCTATATAAGTCAGTTAATCCCAGGCCTAGGGCTTGTTCCACCACATGTCCCTCAGCAAAGCATCGAGTAAGTAATATCCTGACTGCCCCCAGAACTTACCAGTACCACCCTCAGGTAGCCTCAAATCCCAGCTTGAGTGCAGCAAAACCCTCTCTCCTCATTTATGCACCATAAAGGTGCACTGAAGACTGTGACAAACAGCACACGAGCAAGTGATGGGGCCAAACAACATGTCCTGGGGAGTTTATTCCATGACAAAACACCATTCAGCATAACCTGGAACCTGCTCAAAGAGCCAGTGGGAAAGAGCTCCCAGTAAGACTAAGATGTTTCACCAGCTACTACACTGCAAATCTTCCCTCAGGTACGTAAATAACAGCCAAGAAAGCTGGGATATGGATACATCACCTGAGGACCAGTGAGATGTCAACAGTCCTAAATGGCTGGAAGATGGAAAGAAGGGGAAGAGAACTGCCCTGAAGTCACAGACATTCATATGTTACCTTTGTTTGCTTGGTTGTTTTTTTTCCCCCCAGACAAAATCTGAATTAATTCTATTATTTTTCTATACTACTGAAAATGTTACTGATTAAGCATCCAAACACAAAATGCTGGCTCTTACAGCTGTGTTCTTTCCTTCTCTTTCAAAAGATATTAGCCACAGTTCAGATACTTAAGTGTATAAATTCAGCCAGGCATGTTTAATGAAAGCTTTACCTTCTCTCACAGCATTTTTAACATAGAGAACAGGCTGCCTTTTACCCTTCCAGCACCATAATGAAAAAGGAACTCTTTCCACAGAATTGAAGAAATACTGTGGCTAGCAGAGCCCTGTTGAGAGACAGATTAATTATCTACTTGAGCTTGCATGCAAGAGTAAGCTTGTCACAGCTAAGGGAAAAAGCAAAAAGCCATCAGTTAGAGGAAGGTAGAAGAGCTGCTGTGCTAACATTCTCCTCCCTTAGACCTTCTGCACAGCTCAGTGCCATGAGAGAGGATAAAGCAAAACCAGGCTGGGGGATTTGCTGCCCTTTGAAAGGGACAAAACAGATCCCACTTGCAACCCACAGTGCTGCCTTACCCCCTTCCATCTTCAAGAGTGGGGAAGACACATTCTGAGTGGCCAAGCTAGAAGGGGCACAATGTCTTTCAAAACAAGAGTAAAACTGCAGCCACAATGGTGACATAATCAAACCAAATAAATAACATAAAACCCCCCATCCAGAGTGCCAGCTTCCCAGGGAGGAGATGCTGCTGGAGCTTGGCATTGCCCAGAGACACCCAGTGGTGGCTGAATTGCACAGCACAAGCACCTACAGTTCCTGGGGAGGGGAGGGAGAGCTCCTGCCAATTCTTTAGTACAATTTCAGGTTGACATGATGCTGCTTCACTCACCTCCAGCTCTCAGACTGGGGGTGAGGGAAGACAGGGAGGTCTGGAGGAGACACCTGATTCTGAATGACTGAAGAACAGCAAGAAAATTCAGAGGAAGGAGGAATCTGCAACGTTTCACCCCAAGCTTTACAATGTGACTGTAGATGCCATGATGAATCAAGAATCACGATGTAGATTCTTTGTGGCTCCTTCTGGAAAAGGACAGCAGGGCAAACTTTGTTTACAAGCCACACAGCCCGCAAAAAGACAAACACAACTTTCAGCCAAGTTCCAGCAAAGACAACTCTGTCTTCTCTGGAATTGACTAGTCATTTTCTAAAGTAACAGCTCCTCTTGGAAACAGCAACTCTATTGTAGCAAGGGACAAATATCAGGGAAAAGTAATAGGTCAAGTGCATGAATTGGTGACCTTACTGTGATCATTCTACCAGAGAGACTTAAGAACAGTTTCATTCCCTGACAGAAAGCTCAGAAATGCAGCAGCACCAATAATACTACGGTGACTCACTTATGTTCAATCCAGTATCAACTGAGATGCTGAGGGGAAATAATGAAGGAAGTCATCAAATGAGACACAAAATAGCCAAGGGGACATGCCATGGCAGCACAACCTGAACTGCAGCCACAGCTCCTTTCACAGACTTGCTGGGCACCTCTCATCCCATAAAGTGAGCCCTCTTTCAGCAGAGGTTTGACCTACAGGTGACCATTACTGATAACCAGTGGGTGTTCTCAGCATCCAAGCTGGTCCTGGTATACTGACATCAAAGAAAATAGCAGGAAGAGGTTTTGCATCCAGCAGCCCCCTTCTCTCAGCTACTCAGAGCTCTTGCTTCCAGCATCTTCACTGTTCCAGTATCACGGCTCTTCCCTTCAGCCCTGCCCTTCCAGCTATCCCTCACACGACTCACATTTGCAGTGCCTGCTCTGCACCACTGTGTGCACAGAGCCACTGACACACCATGTTCTACTTCACCACTGACACCCATAAGCAGCAAAACATCAAGGGGGAAGGTTCCTTCTCCCTCCCTCCTCCTGCGTCATTAGCGCTTCATCTTTTTGCTCTGCGAAGCCTTTAGAAAGGGAAAACAGATCTGAACTGAAATGGGAGGGGTGTAAAAAAAGTGTCTGGAGCGAAATACCATATGTGCAATGCCTCTTCTGCTCTGTGAGCTGCAGAGAAAACAGCACCTTCCCTGACAGAAGCAGCAGGGCTCTCCGAGTTAATTGAGGGATGGAGGGAAAGGAAAGGGGCAAGAAAACCACATTGTCCACAGCTCTGCAGCCATGAGGAAGAAAGTTGCAGGAGTGACAGCTTCACTGCCTCCCTGCCCAGCTGCCTTTCTGGCCTGCCTAGGAGCACCATCCAACAGCCCAGGGAGGGCTGGCTGTGTTTTCACCGCTGTTGGCCAGTGGCCTTCCACACAGGGTTACAGAACACTGCTTTCCTCCCAAGTTCTGATGGGGCAATGTATTTTTCTTGGCATAAGCAGATGAGGAGACAGCCTGACCCACCCCAGCAGCAGGATGCTGCAAAAGGCAATTTTACACGTGTACATCACACAGCTGTAACACAGCATGCACATAACACACCCTGCCTTGGAAGGAAACCTTTCAAGAGAGACCTTTGACTTCTGTAGATAAACAGCAGCATCTACAGTCAGAATCCTCAACCTCCAGTGCTATCAAAGCCAAACCTGTTTTGACTCCCTTCATGACTACCAACAACCCAGTCCCTCATATTTCCACAGCACTCTGCCCTGTAAGGTCCCCAGAGGGTTTTCCCCACCCTGTTGACATCACCTCCTCCTCATTACACCCAGTCCAGCCCATGCCACACAGCTCAAGCTGGGGAAGCAGCACCAGAACCACCACACTCCAGTGATCCTCACTGACAGGGAGGCTCAGCAGCAGCGATTACAAGTCAAAGCCAGACAAGCGAGCAGCAGCTTTCCATGTGTGTGTGTTCCACAGGCAATCTAGAGCCTACTGACACTCACACTGCTCCCATCATCCACACACACACACACACACACACACTAACCTGACTTCTTACATCCTTTGCGACATCCTCCCTCCCCAGTCCCTCCAATCTGTCGTGTCTGCTCTGACCCTTTGGACACTAAGGCAGCTTTGGGATATCAAATTTCAGAAAAGCTTCTTTTTTCCAGTACTTCCAGCTTTCAGCCAGGTCCTCACAGCACAGCTCTTCAAGACCATGGCTCAGGAACACATCCCCCGACCTGTTTGCCCATACCATGCAGCTGTCCAAATGCTCAGATCTACTGCACTGCTACCATATGCAAGTCTTCAAATACTTCAAATCAAAATGAGAAGCTCCAATTATTTTTTTTTTTAAAAAAAAGAACCAAAAAAAGAAGAAAAAAAACCCGAACTCACAACACAACAACCCACACACAAACAACTTGACTGCTAAAATAAATCATCTATATATCAGCTGCAATAGCAACAGTTTTGAAAGGATTTTTTTCTGGGGCTTTTTATTATTACTATTATTATATCTACAGAAGGCAAGCCAAGAAAAAGAGAAAAACAGAAAGAACCAAGCCCTGCATCCAAGGAAGCTTTCTGGGAGCAAATGCAGACACGTTTCTGGGCTTGCAGAACGTTGTTCTGAAATTAAGTGCTGTGGGTTCTGATGGAAACACAGTTTTTCAGATCTGGTATGAAATCTGTAATGCATGACACTGAATAGAAGCTTCCATAGGCTGTACAGCAGCACCTAAATATTTGTCCTACCGCTGTTCATCCGTAGCTGGCACACGGCCAGACACAAAGCCAAACCAAAGCTCAGACTGACTCCTCTACCTCCAATTTGCATCTCACTTTTCCCTCCGGGGATCTCGCATGGTTTGGTTTGGATCTCATCCCAGCTCAGGCCCGAGCAGAGAGACATATCAAACAATTTCAATGCACCAACACATTTCATTTTACATTTAAAGTATTTTCGGTGACTTTGAATGCACATTCTTGACATTTCAATACTATTCTGGGTAACTTTTTAATCCACCCGTTTTTTACTAAGCGGTTTGAGTGTCAAGCAATTGAGCTAAAGTAGAAATAGAAGACTGCACCAAGACAGACATCCACAGAATGAAAGCTGCTCGAGCAGAGTCCCACCTTCCCACGGGAAATGAAAGCTTCACTAGCTAGTCAAAATTCTCTTGTACCAAACACCATCCACCATGAAGCAGGACAGAGCCAAGTGCTGGCAGCAAAAGGAAACTTTACAAGGTAAATGAGTTCTGACTTCCACCCCTGTCACTGCAGAGGCAGCAAGGGGGCAACAAACCACCAAATGCCTTGAGGATGCAGGGCTATAGCAACTCTGCAAGTGTACAAAAGCCTGCCCAACAGAACCAGTCCCCAACAGGCAAAGGAGGGTTAACACATACACTGTGTCTATGTGTATATATAGCTGTACGTGCACTAAGGAAATACCATAAGGAGGGGTCACCAGAACCATTTTCCTCACTGTAAGAAATCATTTCAGCAGCAAAAGGCGTTTGACTCACCCACAACAGCACTCGCCATCAAAATCCATCCTGCACATGGTAAATGGGGCTTCCAGTTGCCAAAGGCTACAGGGTGCAAAAGCAGCACTGGTTTTGGATGTATCAGTGCTAGGACTGAACCTGCAACAGGTAAACTGAGCACATGGAGAAAGAACCTGGGGGAGGGAAGCCAGAAAATAAGGTTTCTTAAACTGTAAATGCTTCAATAGAGAGAATCGTGTGTGTTCCTACACTGGCCACAACAGCCCAGAACTGGTTCCCCTTTCATAATCCAGTACAAAGGAACCTGAAACCATTATTGTCTAGAGATGGCTCATCATGGGTCCCACAGCTAAAGGGCTTGGCAATAACCCAGCAGCCACAAGGCTTGCGACAGCTTTCTCAAGAACTTGTGAGAATTTGACTTCTTTCCAGTCACTCCCTCAGGCTCCCAGAGGAATCCCCAAACAGCTTTGCAAGCCCCAGGAGCCGGGCGAGTTGACAGCAAAGAGGATCCCCAAAAGGCACTGTAATGACAGTCCTGCAGCAGAGGAGGAATGCAGACAGGCAATAAAACTGATGCTAAACAGGTCCACAAGAAACTGGCCCCAACCATCATTTAAAGCACAGGGCACTGCCAAAATGCAATGGTCATTTACTGACAGAGAGCAAGGAAACCTAAAACCCCAGAAAAACAGTGAGAGATTGCAGAGAACTTTCAAAAATCAAATGCTTCTCATGGCTACCACTGCATCTAGATGAAGAAACCTCCTCCTCTTCTTCTGAGCATAGCTCTGTGTCCTCACCTCTCGCAGGAGAGCATAACCTTCAGGGCAGCTCCTGCTTTATGGTACAAAGGCATTCTATTGCCCATTCTCCAAATAAGGAGCTTTCTTGTGTGTGACAGAAAAGTCCTTGTCACCCCACTGTCCCCCTCCTGCAGATGTCCCAATTCAGTCCAACAACAGCAGGATGGCCAAGTGGCAGCACAGCCCCAGCCCACTACCACTGTGCCTGAAGCTAGGAGTGTTTGGAAGAGGTCCTCCAACTGGGATTTCTCTGAAGCAGCTCTGCAAACCTTCCTTGATCCACAATGTGGCTGCACATGTGCTGGAGGGAAAGCCATTCTTTCACCCACATCCCATTTTGTTCTGCTGGAGAGAAGGGAAAATGTGTTCATTCAGCACACGTTTGAGAAAAATACAGCATCCCTTCTGTAAAGTGACCCCATGTGCTGGGGATGGAGCTCAACAGAAAAGCACAGAAACATCTCCTCTGCAGAAATGCAAATACACCCAAACACACCCCCAGCCCAGGCACAGGCAGCACCCTTAGGGTAACCCTGGTAGAGCTGACAGCACGTTACAGATAAACCTCTGCACAACTCTTATCACAGAGCTACACAGACTCCACACACACACACACTCATCCCCAGTGGTAGCTCACTCCAAACAGAAGAATCTCTCACAGAATACAGGTACCTTCTTAATATTAAGCTTTGTAGCTTCACTGCCAAGAATGGCAGATGTCATAAATCTTGAAGGGAAGCAGGTTCACAAGGCAGTACAAGAGGTTTATGGGGAAAAAACCCTGGCTGAGGGGCTGTCCCAAGGGAAAGAAGCCATGTCCATCCTCTCAGCCACTGCTCACCAGCTGGGGGGTTGCAAAGGTGAAAGGTGGAGCGATGTCTCTGGTTTACACCTACTTGGGAGAGAGCAAATTTAAGAAATCAAAACTACTTGAGTGTCCTCAACACAGTCAGCATACCCTAAAGGAGATGGGAAAAGTACTCTCCAAACAGCTTTGGGGAAAGCAGGGCTATGTACAATTAAGTACCAATTGAGATCAGGCAGGGATTTGAAGGCAAGCTGCAAACAAAACTACAGCCTTGATCTCACTGTTCTTGTCACTTAGGCCAAAAAAAAAAATTAAAAAATGCAAAAGCCCAACCAAAGCTCTCAGTCCCTGGGCACAGCTCAAGCAGCCTATTGTTCCAAAAGGACATATCAATCACTACAGACAACCCGCTCTGATCAGGTCATATGATTGAAAGCTTTACTTTATTATTCCCTCACACCAGCACCGAGCAAAGCAGCAGCAGCAGCCTATCTGATCAGAGAAAGGAACCGGCTGCCCTTCAAAACAGACTGTGAAGAACTGCTCCCCCATGGGCAGCGTGATTGAGCTGAGCTGGGGAATGCAACAGCAACGAGAGCCGCTAATGACCGACTTTAAAGAGGCAACACAACCCAAAACAACCGGGTCGTTGGGAAGTCAAGCTGGTCTCGGATCTCGAGTTTATTCAAACTTCATGATTACTTAACCCAGCAGACTGCAGCATTTCCAAGTGCTGCACACAGGCTGCAGAGTGCTAGAGCTGCCAGGTAGAGCAAGAGGTGATGGAAAACTCAGTAAACCCAGCTCTGTACAGCTCGGTCCAGCTCCAACACGCTGCTTCACCAGTGTGCAGGCCTCAGGGCTTCTCTGCAGCAAGCCAGAGACCATCCCTCAGCTTCCTAGTCCTGGGGCTCCTACACCCCACAGCTGCCCAGTGCTCTGCTTCTCCAGTGCCACTGTGCTGGGAGTAAAAACCTGGAACCAGCCCTTGAATAAAAAGAAATTCACCTGCCAGCAAACCAGCCTCAAGATCCATAGTCATAAAGAGTGTTTGAGGAATGTAGAGGCTTCTCCCCCTTGAAGCACTGAAACATAACAGCTCCTGGTCCTTCTCACAAAACACACCATAATTTCTTTCTTTCCTGCAGAGCACTCACTGTGCATGTTCCTACCACTGTATTACCTCAATATTTTTTTTCCCCCCCAAGAAGCACTTCCCTAACAAAAAGGATTCCACTCATACAAAGCAAACTGCATTGCTTCTGCAAAATTGCATTTGAGAATCCACAGTGAAAGTGCAGGACCCCTACGGTTCCTGGTTCTGCAGTGTGATAGCTTCAGTATCCCCTGTGAGATGAAGCATGTCACCTTAATGCATCCTTAAGGGTGAGAGAACGACCAGGCTGATTGGCTTTGTCACCCTGAGGACGCACAAAGTGACACACTTAATCCGATGAGAGCTGCTAAAGCAGCAGATCTTAATATTTTATGAAACATTTGGCTGTTTTTAATTTTAAAAGCAGCAGCTCAATAAACAAAGCAGTGGAACATTCCCAGTGGCTGGCACAATGATAGGTGCGTGGCAGCCTGTTCATCTGGGTGACAATGTGACATCTACACCCATGCTGGAAGCCCCGGGCACTGGGAGCTCTTGGGCTCTGCACCACACCAGGGACTTCCCAGAGCTAGGCAACTTTCACCAGGATGCAGCACGAGCAGGGGCAGCTCTGGAGCTGGTGCAGGCCACCCAGCTTCCCTACAGCACCTTCATCTGGACACAGCAGCCAGCTGTGCCCAAGCTGAGTGGTTTAATCAGGCAAACTTGTGTTTTCCTCCCTACTTGGTCAGTTCTGGAACGAGCAGAGTTACAGCTTTTCATGACACAAATGGCAGCAGCCTCTGCACTGCTCCTGCACTCTCACTTTAAGCTCACCTGCTTTCTCCAATACTGGCCACTGTCAGAGAGAGCTACTCAGCAAGATGGAGCTTTACTTACAGCAGTCACCTTTGATTCCCAGTCCCACGAAGGCTTGCAAGGTGCAAGGCTGGCCAGAGGACAAACAGAAGAAAAGCCCAGGCATTGAGTTTAAACACACACATAAGCATCCCCAGCAGGCCCAGGGGACAGCCTCCAGCAGAGCTCGCTCTGGAATCCTTTGTTCCATCATCGCTTAGGAAGGCCTCAGAGAGAAGGCTTCAAAAATAAACCAGAAGATCCCTCCCCATTCCTTTTCATTGCAGTCCAGAGGCACAGATGCCAGGGTAAACTACTACAAGAGCACTGCTCACTGCAGCCTCCTTAAATAGTTCTGATGGAGGAAAAAAGTTGCCAGCCCAAGACAGGAAGCACATCAGAGACCAAAGCAGATCCATAAGCTCCATGGGAATGCACACACTGCTTTCACCGTGGAAGAACAACACCTCGGGGCTCCCTCCCTTCAAGCATTAATAATTGACAAGTTCTGGCCTTACCTCAGCTTCACAGCCCATCCTTGACTCTGGAAGCAAAGATTCTGTAAAAAGGAAAAGCATTATCCCAAGAAAGGGGATTATTTTGTCATCTGAGGATGCTTGCATGGAAGAGCAGAGCTGATGGGCAGCTCCTGTGATCTTTCTGATTAAAATGCTGCCTCAGGATATTACTCTTCCCCCCTCAACATGAAACAGTCAATTAGGCTGTGATATATACATGTAATAAAGGCTCTTCCTTATAAAATATGCCAATCTAAGACTGGCAAACATTGTATTTTTGCTAAGAAGTGACCTTACTGAGAACAAGCATGACAGATAAAGCCAGTCCTAAACTAGTTAAACACTGACATCTGAGGAAGCAGAGGAGTGAGGGAGTAGATGGGGGGGTTTTGTCCAATCCCATCTCAATGATTAAAAAAAAAGGGGGCTAGGGGGAGTTGGGGATGATAAGGCATTGCCATAAGGAGGTATCTCACCTTTTCATTACTCATTTTATATGTGTGTGTGTGTATGCACATTGTATGTCTATATGTACACATACACAAAACTACACTCACCTGCCCCCTACAGCAACCTCTACAGGTGGACTAAACCAAACAGCACAAAATTCTGCCCATGGCCTCACACAAAACAGTGTCTAATGATCATCATACTGACCATCAAAGGACAATTAGACGTGTCTCATACACTAAGGAACCTTAAACCACATCAAAAGTCATTAAAACAAGAACCTCCTTAGTGGAGCACCCATCCCTAGCCAGAAGACCATCTCAGCTCTCACATCTAAGCACAACCAGGGTCTCCCTGGAAATACAGGTGGTCTGGCTGCACTTCTCCATACATCTTGATGGATACATGCTCACTGCTCTCAGCACCATCCCAGCTCTTGCACAGTGAAGCAGAACAAAGCCTCTGCCCCACAAAAATAGCCAGGTAGAGTCTCTGCCCCCTCCCCAAGAGGCAGTGAACTTTACATCTAAGACAAGGACACCTTAAACCATTTTATGGGAAAACATTTGCATTTTTGGAAGTGGTTGTGAACTTCCTCACGCACTCTACTTTGCAGAGACATCTGTTACTCAATATATATATGTTTAACATACATCCCACCCTCCAAATCCTTTCCATTGGTCGTCACTAATGAAGCTTTGTGTGCAAAACCAAGCGTTCTGCCCCCATTAGGAAGCCAATTACAGCAGGCAAAACAAGCAATTAACAAGGTGTAAAATAAACATCCTGCCACCTGCCTTTTAATAGCAACCCCACTTCAAACGAGTCACAGTCTCAGCACAGCTTTCAGAATTGGCAGCTGATATTGTATATGTATTTATGCAGCAGCTGCTCTCCGTTGCAACAAATATTACAGGCTTACCAGATAAGGTCAGCTATTTAAAAAATAATAAATATATATAGCGAGTATTAAACCCTGCTTTGAGGCCCCAAATGTTGCTTTTAAAGAAATCAGCAGCATCAGGCTTGTCTGGTATTACAGGGAAGCTGCAATCACATCCCCAGCTTAGAAAGGTTTCTCTTCATTTCGACTTGCTTAGCAGCTTCCCTGTTTGTTTCACTAAATCTAGGGGCCTAAGCAGCTATTAAACAGCAGACAGGGCAACTGCACAATGCAAAGCTCTACAGAGGAGACGAGCCTTTCCTCCTTCCAGCATTCCTGACTCTCTCCTCGGCTTTCTCCACCTCCCTACCATCACATGTAAAGCTATAGGCACTTGCAGGCAGGGGGGGAAACACATAATGGTGCAGAAAAGCCACCCACTCAACAACAACAACAAATAAAATCAAGGGGAAAACAAATCACAGTTCCAGGCTTCTTGAGCTTTTAGAGGGGAAGGAGGGAAGTCCTTCCAAAGTCACACCAGGCAGCTCCGGAGGGAGCCACTTCTCTTTGCCTTTGTGGAACAGGATGAATGACACACTTCTGAGCAGTTAAACCAGGACTAGAGAAAGCCCAGCAGTAAATTTGCAGGATTTAATGGACTTGGAGAATGTGCCTGAGGAAACAGCAGCCAAGCTTTGTCTTGCATGTTGGGTTTTTTTTTTATATCTTCCCTTCTCTCTCTGGCTCTCTACTGCTACATTTTCAGTCATTAAGTTTTCCATGTCACATTCCAGTTCTCAACCAAAACTCTATTTAACCACTCATTTCAAGATTCAAGCAAGTCTAAGGGTTCTTCTCTCTCTGGCTCTGTTGAAATTCCAAACTTTTGCAACCATGTACAGGATATTCTGAGGCGTTAGTCAGAGATGGAGGAGGGAAAACTGGTAATATTATTTCTCTAAATGACCACAGGAAGCAACAGAACACAGAGCTTTTAACTCCAAACAGAGCCCACAGGGCTATCCACAGGTTTATTGAAGGCTGTAAGTCATGATCAATAGTACCCAAAACAATCCTTCACTGAAAAGCTCTTCTAAAAAGTCATAAATTTAAATAACAATTCACTGCCATTGAACACAACTGCTACCCAGCTGGCAAAATAGATCTTAAAAGACCCCAAGTCTTCAGCTGTGGTGGTTTCCTACATGTCTGCAGAAACCAGCAAAGTCAGAAGGGGAACAACCACTGAAGGTGAGAAGCTGTGAAAGGTAAAAACCCTCCAGACTCACAAGGGTGCACACCTAAACTTAACCTACTGCGAGCCACGAAGGGAAATAAATCACATTGCTCAGGCACTGGTTTCTCACGCTACCAGTATCACCACAGAGATCCCACGACTCCTTCCTACAGCCCTAATTACAGGCACCAGGTCACAACTGACACAATCTGCCAACATGGACTGCAGGAGGTCATTTGGCCACTCAAGCTAGAAGAGTATTTTAAGAATAGTTCGCTCGGGTCACACAAATGACTTTTTCCAGTCAAACCAGCAGGAGTATTTTCCCTTATGTTTTGTGGATGGGAGGAGAGGAAGCAGGATATGCCCCTTAGTCACCACTCTAGGATTTCAGTATCACCACCAATGCCACGGAGCAGGCAGCTGTGCCTTGCTGCATTCTGGAGGTATAAATCCATCCCCAAAGTGCCAAGAAGGAGCTTCAACAGAAGAGTGATGGTGGGACAGAGCACTGCCAGCTTCCAGAAGTTGTTCAGACCCCAGGAAGCAGCTCTGCACTGTGCTGCCCAAGAAGCAGCATGTGTTTAGTAGCTGCAGTGCCCCATACAAAGCCCACATGACAGAGGCTGCTCCAGAGACACATCACTAAAGCATCCCACAGTTTTCCAACTTCAACTTGGTTCCAGGGAAGTCCCCTCTGCTCACTTCTGAGGATCACTCCAATGAGTTTCCTGACCTGTCTGAAGGTCTCAAGAATCAGCAGTTTGGGGACTGCTGCTTGTTGAAGGTGGCAGGGAGAGACCAGAAATGGGACAAGAACTTACTGTGAGACAGACCATGCAGTTCTTAGAGCTAGGACTCCAACTCTTCTTCAAAAGACACTTAAAAAGATCTAATGCTCCAATTCTTCCAGTTCTCATCCCTCTTCAGAGAGGGGTTGAAAAGACCAAATCTGACTAAACACTAAACTGCAACAGCCGAGTGTCAGCAGTACCCAGCCCACCTGCAGGAGGTGGGAGGGCACGAATAGCTGGACCCACCCAGCCACCCCCATCAGCAGGAGCTACAGCCCAGAGGACACCAATTCCTAACAGCTCACATGTGCACACACAACTTTCGACTTCTGCTGTTTGGCAAACAGGGAGATTAAGCAGAGGAAGGCTACATGTATCCGAGCAGAGAACGTTCTCAGTACGTAGCAGTCTCTCCAGGTCATCAAAACTCTTACATTTTCTAGGATCAAAGAAGCTACAGCCATAAAAGACCTTTTAGTGCATTAAGCCCAGACAAAGCAGGTTATCCAGAAAAGCCATAACAAAGTAGTACTGCAAAAACAAGCTGAGTAAATCTTTCTTCAAAAAATAAGATGCTAAGTAAAATCAGATACAAGAACTAGGTCTGAAAGTTAAAACTCAGCTTTTGTTCTCCAGCAAGCAGGGAGTATATTCCTACCTGGCTGTCCCAACATGTACACCTGACAACAGGGCTCTGCCACAAAGCCCCTGGGATGGCCCCTCTCTCCCCACTCCCCATTGCAAATTCCCACCTCCAAACACAAACACCTTCCACCTCACAGCTCAGTAAGATAGTTTGGAGCCCTGGTGCTGAAAACGCATCAAAGCACAACCTCCAAATTCTCAAATACCGCCACCACCCCCAAAAAAATAAACCAAAGAAGAAAAAGTCACAGTTTGGCTCCTGCTGGCCGGTAATAACAATAATGATACTAATCCAGAGCACGGGAGGTTCCTCTCCCCTCCATGCCAAGCCGATTTGCTCCCTTCACAACAGCGGATAATTGTTCCTGGGACTGTAAAAATGACTGTCTCTCACTGACACTCAGAATTGTAAGAAAAGCATCCAAACAACCCCCAGCCTTTGTCTGTTAAAGCCAAAACATAACTATTTGCTCTTTTATGGTTCAAGTTGGGTCTGGCGTTTCTGTGCAGAGGGTCAATAATCCAGTTGTTCACAAACCAGTCACGAAAGGCGTATTAACATAAACTGAGCATTAAGACAATTACTTATACGCCTGACAGTAATGGCTCTGCGCCGCGCACTCTATCAACTCACAGATACTTCAGCAGCAAAATAAAGGACTTTGTGAGAATTTTTTGCTCTGCCCAAGGTCAATTAGCATCGAGCTAACGCTGTAACAACATCAGCTGGCAGCGGCCGGGCTAACGCTTCACACAGAGCCTCCCGAAGAGCAGCAGTGAAGTTTGTAGCCATCACAGCGCTGTTCCCTGTGCTGAGCAGGCTGCGCCTGATGCTTCCCGATCCTTACATTAGCGACACGCAAGTCATCAGTCTCCAGTACCGTTATCCTCCGCTACCAACCCTCCTCGGCTCCAGGCACCCGGCAAATCAGTTTCTTCGCCTGCAGCCAGCCACTGCCTCCCGAACACAGGGAGCTCCCTGAGGCAGCGGGGAGGATGCTCCTGGGCTGGGGCACTGCCCCGAGCAGCCGGCGATGCCTCAAGGGCAACGCGGAACGGCTTCATTTTGAGCCCAGCCACGGACAAGGTGGAGCAGCGCGGCAAGTTAAACGGGACGGTTTCACAGAACCATCTGACCCCAGAGTTTAACAACTCCCGGCGAGCCTGCGGTCGCAGAGAGCGGGACTGGAGGACAGCTTCGCCGTCGGAGGAATAAACCCCGTCCGGGCTGTGCAGAGCCCCGAGAAAACCGGTAACCCCCGGGGACAAGAAGCGGGCGGGGAGCGGCGGGGCCGGGTCACGGAGCGGCCGGTGGAAGCCCCACAACCCCCGGCTGCCCCGACCCGCGGGAGCGCGGCGAGCAGCGGGGAACCAGCCTCGAAAGCGCCCGCGCCGCTGCCGCTCCACAGGCGCCGCGACACGGCGACAAGCGACGCCGCCAGGCGACAGTTCGTGGCGGGAATGCCCCGCGGTCGCCTCTCTCCCCATCGCCGCGGAACCCCCTCCCGCCCTCCGCCCTTCAGCCGCGGCGGGGCCGGGTCTTCCCACCGCAGAGCCGCCACCCCACCGCTGCCCGCGAGGGAGCGGACCGGCGAGCGGACTCTGCGTGGTACCCCGACTCCGTCCCGCAACCCTGCCCGCCGGGCTGCCCGTCACGCCCGCCGTCGGACGGGCCGGGGAAGGCTGCAGCCACCAGTTGCGCTTCCCGCCCCGCTCGGCTCCGGTACCTCAGCGAGGACGGGGTGAGAAGTCTCTCCGCGGCAAAAGCCCCTCTCGCAATGCAACAAGTGCCCACCCACCTGGGAACGAGGAGGAGGAGGAGGCGGAGCAGGGGCGGGCACCGCGCTCCGCCCGCTCGTTCTGCCGCTCCCGCCGCCGCGGCCGCTCCGCCCGCCGCACGCGAAAGGCGAACGGCTTCCCGCCCTCAGAGCGCGCTCTCTTGAGCCGCGCGCGCCGCCGTAGCCTGGGCCGCTACCATCCGGCCGCGCTGCGCAGGGCGGGGGGTGCCCCGGGCCGCCGGCCGCCCGGCCCTGGATCGCGGGGCTGCGGCCTCCCCCTCCTCGGCGCGGTGGTAGCGCCCGAGCGGCCCTGGCCGGCGCGCGGAGGAGCCGCCACGGTAGGAACCGTCTGGAGAAGGGGCTCGCGGGAGGGAGGGGGCCTGGTTCGGTTCGGTCCGGATCGGCTCGGTTCGGTTCGTCGCGAGCAGCCGAGCGAGGCCGAAGCCTCGGGGCCTGTTTGAGCTGCGGGCGCCTCGATCCGAGCCCCGCAGTCTCGCGGTCTCCCCTGGCTAGCGCGTAGCCGCTGGGAGCTGCCGCCAGGGCCTTGTGCAGCTCCGGGATTTCTCGCTTTCTGCTCGGGTGTTTCTGCCCCGCAGAGCCTGACGCTGGGTTTTGTTCGGTGTTACAGCTGCAGCGAAAATGATCATCCCGGTCAGATGCTTCACGTGCGGGAAAATAGTTGGAAACAAGTGGGAAGCCTATCTGGGCCTTCTGCAGGCCGAGTACACGGAAGGGTGCGTATCGAGCCTCCCGACCCCGCTGGCACACGCCGCGGTGCCAGATCTTGCAGGATTGTGGCGCTGGGAAGTGCCCGTGAAGAGCTAAACGGGGTCGTGGGTACAAGTTGCTTCTGGGGGGATTCCGATTGGACTCCAGAATAAGATTTTTCACCTTAGGAACAATTAGACAATGGAATAATCTCCCAAAGGAAGGGATGGATTCCCCCAAGACTCGGCTTGGCAGGATGCTGGGCCAGCTTATTTTGACTATATATACAGTGTGCCTTCAAAAGTTGGACTGGGTCACTTCCAGCCTGTTAGTGTATGGCTCTGTTTAACCCGAGATTAAGAATTATAGCAGGTAAAGAAGTATTAACTTCCCTGCTGAGTCTTTCAAGGTAGTAACATGGAATTTGCCAAGTCATAAACTTTATACTCAAAACTATCTCAAATATTTAACTCACTGTGGAGCAGGATGGAAAGAACCAATCAGTACAGTCCACCTTGATACTGATGTGATTTTAAACAGGAGAGAAAGAAGCTACTCGTGTAAGAAGTAACTCACATTGTTAACAGTGTGTATATACACCCTTTTAGCTTTGCTTAAATCCATTTCCCACTGCCCAGAATTGCTAACCTTATTTGAAAGCACTGGTTTGCTGGGGGAAAGGGACATTTAACTGCTCCAGATACCTGACTGATAGTCCAAACAATTGTGTTTCAAGAGGTCCATAATTCTGCATAGCCAGATTTGTGTTTTAAGAGCTCAGGGAGGGTCTAGGTGTGGTGGGACGACTTCAAAAGGATTTGAGAAGGTGACTCTCTTCATTATGCCTCTGCACTGTGAGGCCAGGAGGTTGTACACTGGGATTGGCAAGGGCTCACTTTAAAACAATGGCCACAGGCACTGGTGTGATTCTGGGATGCCTGTTTAAACTGGTGCTGTTGAGGCATCTCCTGAGATCAAACACAGAGTTCACTGATACTGAAACAGTTAAAATCTTACAGTGTCTGTCAGAGTCACTGTTCATGATGGCTGAAGGAATGGATGGACAAATGGGAAGACCTAAATTTGCCTAGATTTGTGATTAAAAAAGACTGACACTTTTCTCTTTGTCCCTTAAGAGTGCTCTTTTCCCCCAAGTTCTTGGAAGCTAGAGGAAGAGGGAAATACAGCTGAAGCTGGCTTAGCTGAAATGCACAGTACAGTTTCTAACATCATGGCTCCAGTCAGTGTTTTGCATCTCTGATGACTGGTTTTGAAAGCACAGAAGTTTCCAAATCACTCTTAAAACATCAGCAGACATTGGATGGTGGTGTTGATGTGTTCTGGATAGTTTAGATATCCTGCAATGTTATTTATAAATGTGC
>VYZU01085981.1:16400-30941 GCA_013401355.1 Ceyx cyanopectus | reverse complement strand
AAAAAAATAAAATTGTAAGATTCTTTCTTTCTGGCTCAGGATTTTTAGTTGTAAGCCAAAATTACCCATGCTATCTCTTTCCCTTAATCTATTCACCATGCTTGTGGCACAGAAAGAGATAAAGAGATGCTCAAAATGACTAGGTTATAGTAAGATTGGCAGTCTCCCATGTCTGTACTTGGCATATGTGCTGTTGACAGTCTTGAGGGGACAAAGAAATCGTTATCTAGGTCTCATCTTTATTCTCAGCTGAATAATCAGTGGAAATTATAAAGCCTTACTTTCTCTGTAGGGAAAGAAGCATGAAACAGCAGGTCAAGTTATAATCTGACCCTATGTTCCCTTTGGAAAAAAATATTTTTTGTGCTGGCTGCAACTCCAACTACATGTATGTTTGATTCTCTCTGTTACTGGCCATCAAAATACTGGCTCACAGAGCCAAATGGGTAAGTTTATAAGCATCTGTGCTGAGAAGAAACTTGGGATTTGCTCCACACTGCTGATGAATGCAAAGAATTACTTTGACTATCAATAGTCTAAAATCAGATATACCTCCTGTTCGGATGTGAATTAGAAAGAGAACGTAATCATTGTGGAAAGATGGCAAGCAGAAAAGGTGCAGGAAAAGCAACGAGCAGATGGTTGGAGAAAAGTCCACATTAAAGAAGTGCTAGTTCCCCTGCTTTGCATTACATCTTCTTCTCCTCTGGTTTTCCTAACATATCACAAGGAACATTCCTGGGAGCTACACTCAGTTACATCACTTTACAATTAATTGTCCCTATGTTACAATCACTTTGGATTGGACCTTACAATTACAGGAATTGTCACTTCACGTGCTTCTAAGAAATACGCATAATTCTTCAGCCACTCTTTCCCATTCTGATTTTTAAGCTAATTTTAGCCAAAAATTCTCTACCCCCTCCTCCTCCCCTGTCCACAAGCAGCTACGTATAACAGTTCTTTCCTCTTACTCACTGTTGAAAACTACTGTTACTGAAGAGCAATGTTTTTCAAAGTAAAACTGATTAGGTGGTCTGCAATTCAATTTCAAATTCAGTCCTTCCCTGCAGAACTCTTCCAAAATAAAAAAACAACAAAACAACACACAAGTAACCAGCATAACTATGTAATCAGCCCAAGAGCAATGCCAGAGAATAAGAAACTCCTCTGTATCTTCTATAAATGGTCTATGCTAGTCATAACAGCTCAACAAAGAAGCTAGCACTGTCCCTGGTTGGCTGGACTTCCGGATCTCTAGAGAGATTAAAAGATTCAGCCATGGCAGGGGTTATGATCTCCTTGCTGTGTGGTAAAAGGGCTTTGCTGACAGAACTCACTTCCTGATTTGGGAAAGACCAAAAACTTCTTAGCTGTCCTTCTGGGAGCATCCAAAACAAAGACAACAGTTGCATGTATGTCTTGAAGGTAAGTATGCCTTATTTTAACAAAGTAGCTACGAGTCCAGGAAGGCAAAGGGTTAGTAGTACCTTTAAGTACATCTGACTGTGAAGCTATTTTTTAGCTTTCTGTTCTTAAGGGGCCTTGAAGAAACTTCTCAGTCACTGGAGCCAAGGCTGTGGTGAGAACACACTGGAATGGAACCAAGAATCACACCTTCCCCTCCTCCCCCTTCCACCTGACAGTGATCTTCTATTGTTGCTATAGTGCTGCTTTTTACACTCCAGAAAACCACAAATTGAGCAAGCAGACTGGGAGGTGCTGGCAGCTACAGATGAAACATACCACAGCAGGGAGAAGACTGAAGAAGGAAGATGGTGATTGAATGGGAAGAAGAGGTTACCTACGGAAGTAATGTATGGGAAAGAAAAGAAAGATCACCTAAAGGCAAAAGGACTAATAACCTGATCACAGAAAGAAAAAAAAAAGAAGTAGGTGCTCACATTTTAATAGGGGAATTGTCCCAGACAAAACTAGGTCTCTTTGTGTAACGAACTCCATGTCTGCCTTCCCTTTGCAGGTGCTTTTAATTCATAAACACTGCACTCCATGTATGCAGCAATATCTCTTCTTGATGCTGCATTACTCCCTACCCAAACAATACAAATAAGGGTTTGGAAACTTTATGCTTTATGGAAGAATCACTAACTAATTACATGATGAACTCCTGGAGACAGCCAGGCAGCTTGGGGGCTGTTGACAGGAAAAAGATCCCTTCCTCTACCCCTAGAGCCAAACCAAACTCAGGCCACATGAAAGGAAAATGAAGTCATCCCTGCCTGCCTAATAGCAGATGAGAAAGACAGGAGATTCCTGTGTTAGTTTCTTGTAGTAGGTAATACTTGCACAGAAGCCATCTGACACAATTCCCAAGGACTGGTCCATTTGCCAGAAGTGCCAGTGCAGAAAGGAATGCTGTAGTAGCATTAAACTGGCATGAGTTCAAAAAGACAGGTAAAAGAGAATCACAGAATAAATATGGTTGGAAAGGACTGCCTAGATCACCGAGTCCAACCATACAAAATAAAAAACCAAATCAAACCAACAAACCCAGCAAAACAAACAAACAAACAAAACAACAACAAAACAAAACAAAAAACAAAACAACAACAAAAAAAACCACCAAATTTGAAAACCAAACATTCCAAGACAGGGACACTGAAAAGTGTGGCTAATGAAAAGGAAAGAGCAAAGAACAGCTAAACACAGCAGGCACTTTATTGAGCTCTGAAGACCTCTGCCTTGTCTCTCAGCACTACCTTTGCCTTAGTGTGCCCAACAGGCAAGAGATGTCAGCACCAACCTAAAAGATGGATTGCATTCCTATAATTGCAGAAAGAGAGAATGATGTTCTTAGGGTCATAATAGGTTTAGCCTTGCAGATGATGTGAGACATTAAGGGACAGAGACAATAGCTTTTGTTACTTTTTCAACTGATTTGCAAGCACTAACTTGCCATTCCTCCCATTAGCCCTTGTGAGAGGTAGATATTTGTAGCTTTCAATTCACAGAGAGGAGGCTGTTCAGAACCACATACACATGTCAATGGCATAAGCAAGTGGTAAATACGAGAGTTCCTACTTCCTGCCACCAAAAACCTGTGCCTCAGGAAGGTTGGAGTCTTTCTCCAGGAACAAACCCAATATGTTAACTAAAGAAGGCTTTCAGGTAGGGGAACCACAGCTGACAAAAGGACTTGTGACTCCAGAGAGCAATCATGTCCATCCCTCACCTTTAACTTTGATAATTCAGTAAGTACAACTGCATCAGTGAGCCATTTCTACTCTTCTTTGTTGAGACGGAAGGCTCTGCACTAAATACAAATTGAACACAGGTAACCTAAGTCCAGCTTAAAAAGGCTTTCAGTAACAGCAGGAAAAAAAAATGCCACTGTTGCTTTGCTTCCCAGCTCAGCTCCNAAAATAAAAAAACAACAAAACAACACACAAGTAACCAGCATAACTATGTAATCAGCCCAAGAGCAATGCCAGAGAATAAGAAACTCCTCTGTATCTTCTATAAATGGTCTATGCTAGTCATAACAGCTCAACAAAGAAGCTAGCACTGTCCCTGGTTGGCTGGACTTCCGGATCTCTAGAGAGATTAAAAGATTCAGCCATGGCAGGGGTTATGATCTCCTTGCTGTGTGGTAAAAGGGCTTTGCTGACAGAACTCACTTCCTGATTTGGGAAAGACCAAAAACTTCTTAGCTGTCCTTCTGGGAGCATCCAAAACAAAGACAACAGTTGCATGTATGTCTTGAAGGTAAGTATGCCTTATTTTAACAAAGTAGCTACGAGTCCAGGAAGGCAAAGGGTTAGTAGTACCTTTAAGTACATCTGACTGTGAAGCTATTTTTTAGCTTTCTGTTCTTAAGGGGCCTTGAAGAAACTTCTCAGTCACTGGAGCCAAGGCTGTGGTGAGAACACACTGGAATGGAACCAAGAATCACACCTTCCCCTCCTCCCCCTTCCACCTGACAGTGATCTTCTATTGTTGCTATAGTGCTGCTTTTTACACTCCAGAAAACCACAAATTGAGCAAGCAGACTGGGAGGTGCTGGCAGCTACAGATGAAACATACCACAGCAGGGAGAAGACTGAAGAAGGAAGATGGTGATTGAATGGGAAGAAGAGGTTACCTATGGAAGTAATGTATGGGAAAGAAAAGAAAGATCACCTAAAGGCAAAAGGACTAATAACCTGATCACAGAAAGAAAAAAAAAAGAAGTAGGTGCTCACATTTTAATAGGGGAATTGTCCCAGACAAAACTAGGTCTCTTTGTGTAACGAACTCCATGTCTGCCTTCCCTTTGCAGGTGCTTTTAATTCATAAACACTGCACTCCATGTATGCAGCAATATCTCTTCTTGATGCTGCATTACTCCCTACCCAAACAATACAAATAAGGGTTTGGAAACTTTATGCTTTATGGAAGAATCACTAACTAATTACATGATGAACTCCTGGAGACAGCCAGGCAGCTTGGGGGCTGTTGACAGGAAAAAGATCCCTTCCTCTACCCCTAGAGCCAAACCAAACTCAGGCCACATGAAAGGAAAATGAAGTCATCCCTGCCTGCCTAATAGCAGATGAGAAAGACAGGAGATTCCTGTGTTAGTTTCTTGTAGTAGGTAATACTTGCACAGAAGCCATCTGACACAATTCCCAAGGACTGGTCCATTTGCCAGAAGTGCCAGTGCAGAAAGGAATGCTGTAGTAGCATTAAACTGGCATGAGTTCAAAAAGACAGGTAAAAGAGAATCACAGAATAAATATGGTTGGAAAGGACTGCCTAGATCACCGAGTCCAACCATACAAAATAAAAAACCAAATCAAACCAACAAACCCAGCAAAACAAACAAACAAACAAAACAACAACAAAACAAAACAAAAAACAAAACAACAACAAAAAAAACCACCAAATTTGAAAACCAAACATTCCAAGACAGGGACACTGAAAAGTGTGGCTAATGAAAAGGAAAGAGCAAAGAACAGCTAAACACAGCAGGCACTTTATTGAGCTCTGAAGACCTCTGCCTTGTCTCTCAGCACTACCTTTGCCTTAGTGTGCCCAACAGGCAAGAGATGTCAGCACCAACCTAAAAGATGGATTGCATTCCTATAATTGCAGAAAGAGAGAATGATGTTCTTAGGGTCATAATAGGTTTAGCCTTGCAGATGATGTGAGACATTAAGGGACAGAGACAATAGCTTTTGTTACTTTTTCAACTGATTTGCAAGCACTAACTTGCCATTCCTCCCATTAGCCCTTGTGAGAGGTAGATATTTGTAGCTTTCAATTCACAGAGAGGAGGCTGTTCAGAACCACATACACATGTCAATGGCATAAGCAAGTGGTAAATACGAGAGTTCCTACTTCCTGCCACCAAAAACCTGTGCCTCAGGAAGGTTGGAGTCTTTCTCCAGGAACAAACCCAATATGTTAACTAAAGAAGGCTTTCAGGTAGGGGAACCACAGCTGACAAAAGGACTTGTGACTCCAGAGAGCAATCATGTCCATCCCTCACCTTTAACTTTGATAATTCAGTAAGTACAACTGCATCAGTGAGCCATTTCTACTCTTCTTTGTTGAGACGGAAGGCTCTGCACTAAATACAAATTGAACACAGGTAACCTAAGTCCAGCTTAAAAAGGCTTTCAGTAACAGCAGGAAAAAAAAATGCCACTGTTGCTTTGCTTCCCAGCTCAGCTCCCTCATCTTTAACTAACCTACCTATTCCTTTGCCTTCCCAAGAAGTGCTTAGGGTAGGATAAGAGTGCATATATAAGTGCACTACCTATTTACTACTACTCCAAGAGCCATGTGAAACACTTTCTCAGCAGCCATCCATCCCTTGATAAGAAAAAACAAAAATCTACTCCTTCTTTCTGTCCATGCCATCTGTCAAATTGTCCTTTTACTTTCCAGCCTGAGATCAAACAAGCTTTTCATTGGGCTTATGTCTGCTAACATCATCAGTAGGAGTTCCACATGATAAGCTTTTATTTGTTTTTACTTGGTTAATGCGTTCTGGAATAGAAAGGAAAGAAAAGGAAGACCATTTTCTCTTATCATGAAATATATACTGCCCTCGATTCTAAGGGAGATTTTTTAAGTATGGTACTTTGGAAACCTTCAGATACTTACAGCTTCAACAGCTTTCAATCCAGTCTTTATGTTGTTGACTTCCTTCTCCAGCTCTACCAGGCTGCACAGGAGACAGACACAGAGCAGGGAAAACAAAAACAGCAGTGTTACACAGGAATACAGGAACTGTGCAGCAGAACACCATTGGCCCACCAAGTCTGGTATCTGGCCTCTGGCACTAGCCATACCAGATGATTAGGAGTGAGGGGAAGGAGGTCTGTTAATGCTCTGTGCTGCTTTTTGTATGAGATGTAAGATGAGGCAGACTCTGTCCTCCTGTGATGACAGTGAAGATTGGGATTTTCCTGGGAAGAAGAGGGAATTGCCCTCAGAACTGTGAGCTGATCTTGACCCTCCAACAAGGAACTTATGCCTTATGGACAGCTTGTAATAATCAGTTGACAGATAAGAAAGGATCTCAGATATAGCACACACATTACAGGGGTCTCAGATTATCTCCATATATGTTTCTTGAACCACTTAGCTACTAAATCCCATTAGCAGTACATTTATATGTGATTTTTCTCTTCCTCACAGTGCAAACATCTTTTGCATCTGCATTTCTACTGTACGGTAGTCCTTGTAAGCTTACATTGTAGCTGAGCATATAACTCTTCTGTTAATGTTAATACATACTTCCCTAGACACAAGTGTTGTACTGTATTTCTCCTCATCATTTAGAAACAAGATTTTTTTTAGGACTTGTATGAAAAAAAAACAGCTTTTCATTTCCAGGTAACCAGTTAGTACCTATTTGTGAGACAGCAGGCATCTCCTCCAAGTATTCGGTGACTAATAATTCACAGCTCAAAACCACCACTAAAGCCTTAACAAATGCCTTTAAGTGTGAATCTATAATTATTTCTTACTTGTCTTTCATTAGCTGGAGTAGCTCCCTATACAAAGAATTACAACTGGACAAATAATACACAAAGATATTTTTGAGTAGTGCTTTAAAAAGAAAAGTTTTGGGGGATGGCTTGTGTATTATTTTTCTATAAGCACCTACAAAAAAGAAAAAATTAATAATCAGAATTCATGCATAAAGTATGACACTTTCCATGTTGAAAGACTGATTTGTGCAAAAGTTTGAACCATCTTTTTGAAAAGGGCTTATTATGGCCTCTGTGCTTAATTGATTCTGCCTTAGAAACAAGCCTTCAATTATCCACAAAAAAAAAAGAAGCTTGTGATTTAGATACACAACTATAGAATATGGTGAGCGAATTACAAAAAACAACTTAGTTATGATGTATGATTCAGAAATAAAGTAGAGATATTAATATCTTTCTAAAGTCGTAAATTTAGTTACCTACAAATGGTTTGGGACCAAAATTATGTGGTGATGTATAACTGAATAATATGAATAACTAAATAAACCTAATGATCATTAAGTTAACATAAATCACTAGGAACAAGCAACAGAATTGGACTTACTTGACTTTTGCTGCTTCTGGGAGATGCTGCAACTCAGACTGAATATCTAGGATATCTGGATAATTCTTTTCAAATATCATAATTAAGTAGTGCAACAGTGTAATGTTNACCTCTGGATACACAACTCCCCTGGGCAGCCTGTTTCAGTGTTCCATCACCCTCATTGTGAAAAAAATTCCTCCTCATTCCACCCATTGCCCCTTGTCCTGTCATCAGGCATCACCAAGAAGAGCCTGGTTCCATCCTCCTGGCACTCACCCTTTATATATTTGTAAACACTGATGAGGTCATCCCTCAATCTCCTTTTCTCCAAGCTAAAGAGCCCCAGCTCCATCGGCCTTTCCTCATAAGATAGATGCTCCACTCCCTTAATCATCTTTGTGGCTCTGCACTGGACTCTCTCAAACAATTCTATGTCCCTCTTGAACTGTGTGGCCCAGAACTGGACACAATACTCCAGATGCAGCCTTACTAGGGCAGAGTAGAGGGGCAGGAGAACTCCTCTCCACCTACTAGCCACACCCCTTTTAATACATCCCAGAATGGCATTGGCCCTCTTGCCCACAAGAGCACATTGCTGGCTCATGGTCAGCCTCCCAACAATTAGGACCTCCAGATCCTTTTCCCCTTTGTTGTTCTCCAACAGGTCAGTCCACAACCTATACTTGATACCTGGGATTATTCTCACCCAGGTGCAAGACTCTACACTTGCCCTTGTTGAATTTCATTCATTTTCTTCCTGCCCAGCCCTCCAGCCTGTCCAAATCTCGCTGGATGGCAGCACAGCCTTCTGGTGTGTCAGACACTCCACTCAGTTTGGTGTCATCAGCAACTTGCTGACAGTGCACTCTGTGCCCTCATCCAGGTCATTGATGAATATGTTGAACTGGTCCCAGCACTGACCCCTGTGGGACCCCACTAATTACAGGCCTCCAACTAGACTCAATCCCATTGACCACAACTTTCTGGCTTCTTTCCTTCAACCAGTTCCCAATCCACCTCACTACCTGATCATCCAGACCACACTGCCGCAGTTTAGCCAGAAGAATGCTGTGGGAGACAGTGTCAAATGCCTTACTGAAATCAAGATAAACCACATCCACTGCTCTACCATCATCTATCCACCTGGTTATGTCCTCATAAAAGACTATCAGGTTTGTCAAACATGACCTCCCCTTGGTAAAGCCATGTTGCCCGCTCCTAATGACACCCTTGTCCTTGATATGCCTAAGGATAGCACCAAGGATAAGTTGCTCCATTACCTTTCCAAGGATGGAGGTGAGGCTGTCCAGTCTATAGTTGCCTAGGTTCTCCTTCTTGCCCCTTTTGAAGATTAGAGTGATGTTTGCCCTCCTCCAGTTCCCAGGCACCTCTCCTGTCTGCCATGACTTACTGAAGATGGTAGAGAGTGGTCTGGCAATGGCCTATGCCAGCTCCCTCAGCACCCGTGGGTGCATGCCATCAGGACCCATGCTCTTATGGATGTCCATATTACTCAACTTCTTTAACCCAGTCTGTATCAACCAGGGAAGACTCCTTTGTCATGCTATCCTCTGGTGCCTCAGGTGTCAGGGGCTCCTGAGGACAGTCTCCAGCAGTATAGACAAAGGCAAAGAAGGCATACAGTATCTCTGCCTTCTTTGTGTCCTTCAAGCCATATATTAAGCCTCAGTTGTTGGGTTTTTTTGAAGCACAAGCATGCTTCCATCCATGTAGATGGTGTAACAGACAAGAAAACACAGTAACACAGCCAAGTGTAACAGTATACTTCAGAGAATAAACAACTAATAATACTCAAGTAACATTAACTTCTAAGGGAGAATTGTTTTCAGAGGCAGTGTGGCAAAAAAACTAAGAGTTAACTCAGAAGAGTTCTTGAAGATGGAAGAAGCTAAAAAAAATCTACAGTAATGAAACAGCTATACTTAAGAGTAATGGTCAGGCTCACTACTACAAAAGCAATGGCAGCTCAAGTTGGAGTGGATAGCAATGAGATGCAGGAGAAAGTTTAAGAAAGCTTAGAAAGTAAGTGCTGAATTTTGCATCAAAGAATTTTGCATGTAGAGGGAACAGCCAGCCATAGCAGCTATTTGAGGTGGGTATTATGTGATAACTGACAGGCAAGAGAGAAGATGGCCACTACTTCACACAGACTAGAGCCTGAGAGCAGGCAACTGGTGAGAGATCAGAATTGGCACAGGACATTTAATATATGGAAAATCAAGCCAAGCTGCATTACATCAAAAAAATGTTCAACACTAGCTACACAAGTGTTAGCCTTGGAATATAGAAAGAACATTGTGGTAGTCAAAACAAAACTCTGTTAGTTCAAACTATTAGGTAGGGATTCATTTCCTATGGCTTCTTATTGCCATTATTCATCCTGTCACAGCCTGAACTTATTTCACCACAACTATGGTCTCAGCAGGTCTCAAATCAAGGTAGGTGCAAGTTAGTAAGAACTATTATAGAAGATCAAGGAACTCTTTGGTGCTGCTCGAACCCAAAAGTGGAATTCTCTCTCCAGTCTGGATTATTTTCCAGTACCAATAGGGGGATGTGGGATAAAACATAGGGTGGCACTATAAGGAGCTGCAGCCTATATCCCTAAATAGTAAGCTTCACCTTCTCAAATTCAGTTATTTTCCTTAACTGCTCTAGAGAGAAACAGGCTCACTCTTTCTGAGCTAGGCCTTGTGGTTCCATCACTGGTGTAGGTAGAGAACCAGTTTATGACAGTCCTGCATCAGAAACATACACCATGTTTCACAGGAGACATGAAACTGTGGTCAGAGTTTTCTGTGTTTTTGCAAAACCATGGCCATGAAACTTTGGTATAAAGGGCAAATTCCATAGAAATCCCCCCTCCCCCTCAGTTTATTTCAGTTATTTGTGAAATACTACATTTTGTCATCTTTGCATAGTGTTGCAGAAAACACAACCCAAAACCAGATGTGTGTTGTCCAAAGAAATAGCAAAATTTGTGTACTGTGTTAATTGCTGGTCTTAACTGCTGCAGGATCTTTTAGGGTGAAAAGTACTACTTAAATGCCAAATAGGACTTTAATCTACAGAGCTAAAACCAAACAAAAAGCCACTTTCATTACTATGATAAGAAATGCAGCAATACAGTAACGAAGTCATTTACGGCCTTCTAACCTACCTGTCTATGCTGGATTTGGTGTCCACAATTTTGTTGAGGCTGGAGACTTTGAAGCCATAAGCACTTCCCCTCTGGCCCTTGTTCATGTAATTCCCAAAAGCCAGGACTACCTCCAGGAGTTGCCTCAAACGCTTGCTCCGGATGAGTTCTTTGGATGCCAGAAGAATGGCTTGAAAAGAGAAAAAAAAATAAAGAATTAACAAGTTATTGCACAGTTTCTGTTTTTAACGTGGAACCATAGTTTGAAGTACCCTAGAATGTCCATCTGACTATTGCCCAGAAAGTACTTCAACACAGTTCTGTGTGTATATTGTCCTTCCCACATCCACACGCCCAGAGCCAGGACAACTGGAAGGAATATGCACAACATCTAGCCTGTAGGATGCTCCACTGAACCCAGGAGCAAGGCTCCTAGACCTCACACTCCAAAAGCACAATCACAACAGGAGAGGAAGGCTTGGGCTCATCTGAAAACAGATTAGAATACTCACCTTTCTTCTGCGATAGCCATGAATGCAGCACAGGAGCCATACACTCCCCCTCCTTATAAGTTAAACATTCTCAGCATACCACTGTCCTGAGGCAGCTGTTTTAAACATGCTTGGGCCTGTAATTTGAAGTGCCCTAAGGTACTTCAACGTATGTAAGGAAATTGCAAGGTCTTGAGGGTGAGAAGGGAAGGCTGACCTGCACAGAAAAGCCATGAAAGCTTTTGGAAGCTCAGCACAGCCAAGGAGCACACTGTCATATCTGTCAGACCGTATTTGCAGTGTAACAATCATCAAACTGACTTTATTAAGTCTATCAGTTCAAGAGGAGTGTCAGAATTAATTTCTTAGCACATGACATGCCTTGGACTCACTGGCTCCACAACCAACGCATGCATGTAACAGCACTTCCTTTGAAGACAAGCCTCTTCTGACCTTCCCTGCCTCTCTACTCAACTCGTAGCAAAAGATTCAGCCATACCTTCCACTTTTGGTTTTGCTTCTGCCAGCCTCTCTGGAAACTTCTTCTTAAAGAATAATGCTTGCAGCCGTTGCTGATAGTGGTCAATCCTGCATGAAGGGTAGAGGAAAGCCAAGACTGAACTGAAAGTGCATTTTGAAACCCAGGACCAGTATGCCTACATAACCTAATGGTTGGATGTTAAGTCCCACAAGGCCTATGCATGGTGTTACAAACATCGTTCAAACATCTAACACTATATAATCCACCTTGTTAAGGAAAATGGAGGACCTCAAGGCATGTGTTGAGTAAAACTGAAAAGGAGCTGGGACAGTTCTCATTACTCTCAAAATATGAGAGTCACAGGAGATGCCAGCTGCATCCTAGTTAGCAGAACAATATGTTAATCCTGACTGGGGGCATAGCAAAGCTGGAAAAAGAAAGGTCAGAGGATGAGAAGATGGGATAGCTGAATGGAGAAAGGGATCTATATGAAATCCTGACCTCTGGCTACACTGCATCTGATAGTTGGATCTTAATTCCTTGTTATGTGAACAAGTTTAGGCAGAGGAGGAAGATTTCTGCATGTCATCAGGGGACTGGTCCTTAAATGACAGCACAGAGAGCGCTTAGGGTCAATAAAAAGTTAGTGTAATGAACAGAAACATTTGTAACGTTTGTGGGCTTCTGGCAAACGCAGGGTATAATGCTGGCCCACAGTCTCCTGCACATTCCCTTTCAGTGCCAGATAATCCATTTCCAATAACAATTACAGATGCTACCAAGAAGCCCTCCATACATTTTCCCATAATGTATCAAACAGACCTGCTCATTTCAAAGAGAAAACGATCCGCCCGGGCCATGCGCTCAATTTCATGTTTATGCTCCTCCAACAGGTCGGTATCGCTCTTTTCAGGAACAAACTTCAGCAGCTAGAGGAATAGACACAAACCAAACACCAAGATAAGAGATCCAGAGAAAAAGGAGAGAGGGACAGAGAGGCACAAACAAACCCTGATGGGGAGAGAGAGGGGCGTCTGATTCCTTTGCTACCACACAGAAGCATTGCATTGACTCAGCCATGTGACTGTAACTTCAAAAAAGTGCAGCTGTGGCTATGAAACTGACCTTTTTTAAGCCTTTGCTTGTAGTTCTGTCTTTATCCTTCACTGACCCCGTTAGATTAATTTTTAATTCTATGGGGAATTTCCTATTTCTAAATCCTGAAGGCCAAGTGCTACTGCAACTTATCCAAGGGGAAGTACAGAGAGAACTTGGATTCCTGCAGCATTACTAGGAGTTTAGATTGGTGCAAACAACAGCAGGACGTGTCCCCACTTAGTGTGAAGTACCCATCGTGCCTATCCTAGATTACACACAAAGCCTCATCTATCTCTCGGGTCTGCACTGCTCTGCTGAAACAATAAACAATAACTGGGTAGGTCTCTGACACTGGCTGCTATTCATATGCTGACCTTAAAAGCTCATACTCTGATGGATTTTTGACATATCTAGTGGTTAGTTGTGTTTTAGTATGGTTATAAATATTGCCATGCACACAGTCTCAGCACACATCCACAAAAATTGCTGACAGCGCATACTAAGCACTTTCCTTTTTATCACTTCTTAATATTTTAGCCCACTCCACAAAAAAAAGTGATATTCAAAGGTGTGGATCACTAGAAGCTTGCAGAGACTTCTAGAGCAGCTGTGAGCATTCAGATAACATGACAAGTAGGCTATACATTTCCAAATTAGAAAAGCTTTTTGTATATGATTAAATGCTGTGACTGCACACAAAGTAGGAATCACATTTGTCAGGCAGTTCAGAATTAGAACATTTTGCACACTCCTAAGGAACTTTATAATGTGCAGCTTTGGTCAAAGTATCATCTTTCATTCTCTAAAAATGAGAGAAACTGGGCAATGGTGGCTTTATTTTTTTTCCCCTCACAAGCTATGCAGTGAACCAACTGTAGAGGACAGAAGTCCCTGACTCTAAGCATTCTAATTAGAATGAGAGATGGGGACAGTCTCTGCAGTTCTGCCCTGTGATAGGACTAGAGATGATGGTAGCAAGGTGAAAGACAGGAAGTTCTACCTCAACATGAGGGAAACATTCTTTACTTTGAGGGTGACAGAGCACTGGGACAGGCTGCAGAGAGGTTGTGGAGTCTCGTTCTGCAGAGACTTTAAAAAACGTACCTGGATCTGTTCCTGTGTGGCATGTGCTGAGTGATCCTGCTCTGGCAGGAGGGTTGGACTCAATTAGCTCCCCAGGTCCCTTTCAACCCTGTTCATTCCATGACTCTGTGAGAGATCCCTGCTAATCCTGTCTCTAAGCATTGACCTACATAGCCTGTCTGATGGAATTTCCCAAAGGAAAAGCTGCAGGCAGAGAAGGGAGATTAAGAAAGAAAGAAAGAAAAAAAAAAACAGGAAAAAAAATAAAAGAAAATAAAAAAACCCAGCAGTATAAAGAAAAGATGCTAAAAATTATGGGAAAGTCAGTGGTGAGAGAGAGGACATGAAAGGAAACCTCATACCATCTGTCATCACGCATCTTTTGCATTAGGAAGAGAAAACTGTTAGGAAATCAACCTGATATAAATAGAGTTACACAAGGGAAGTATATCTAACAGCAGAGGGAAAAATACTTTTCTCATGCTCCCAGGTGCAGCTCCACTAACACAACAGAGCCAAGTTCAGATCTGCAGGCATACCATTAGAGCCAATACATACATGCACTTTAAGTGAAAAAAAAGGCAGTGAAGGACTTAAGAATAAGATATATCTGACTGTAATCCTTCTCACCTGCTCGAGCATATCTTTTGCTAGGTCTTCCTGTTCATCCATCTTCAAGATTGCTTGTCTGATTTCTT